>QANZ01016191.1:37904-67370 GCA_003254925.1 Chamaecrista fasciculata
AAAAAAAAAAAAAAAAAAAAAAGACCATGAAAATATTCAAAAAGACAGAGAAGACATCAATAAGAATTACATAAACTAATAAATTTACATACCTAGTGTTATCAGTATTATCTTTTTTGAAAAAAAAGAAACAAAAAGCCAAATATAAAATAAAAAGGCTAGCAGAAGATATCAAATATCGAGATGACACACCAAAAGATAAATGAACTAAAATAAGAAAGAAAGAAAGAAAGAAATACTAGAGATCTTAAAGTATAAATCAAATAACTAGCCCAAAACAATATCCCAAAAGAAGGAAAATATTATGAGTGAAAGAGTGATGAAAGCTACAGTCAGACAACTAATGTTATACAAAGCCATATATTTCATGGAATGTTAAATAAAAATGATTCTCACTATATATGGGACCGGTGCATCAAGAAAATCAAACATTGTCCTCGGCAAAACCTGAAAATTAAGGGTAACATAGCTTTAGACATTAGTGACAAAGCCACCGGGAATATTTGAGGGCTTGTTGAATTCTAATGAACTCACAGGTAAAAATAAACTCTGCCACTGAAACGGACGAATCATAGGAACAAGAGATAGTACTGTGGCCGATAGAACACCCTGCATCATTTCAAAATGGGCCAAAATGAATGGAAAATTTTCTGTACGATTCCAGATTGATTGAAGGATTCACATAAATAAGGAAAAACATTATCAACTAATCAGTGACCATCAATTAGTATGATTGCTTCAATCACTCACCAGATTTGGACAAACTATAATCACCTGTTTTTCCAATAACACTCCGGCAACTAAAGCCAGCACCTGCCGATAACATTATGTATCAAAATTTAAGCCAACAGGTGGCAACAAATCATGAATAGGGAGTAAAGGTGCAGGGGACGAATTCAACAATTAACTTAAAGATGATCTTTACATGTCAAAAATTTGGAAGCATGTAATCTCTTTCATTGCGTGCCATTACCTTTCCCATTACCTTCCCTTTTTTCTTATGTATTACTTCATAATACAGAATTAGAAGGTACTACTTAATTATGTGAAATCATTGGGAGAAAATAAATATATAACCTAATGTGCTGGAAACTACCTATTGGCTCATTTTTTTAAAAAAAAAATAAAAAACTATAATTTTTCTAATATTATTCTTACAAACTTTTTAAAAACATTCAAGTAATTTTCCTTTGCAGGAAGTGCTCAATCCATTAATCAAAAGAATCCTACTCTGAAAGAACTATAAAGCAGTAATGCAGTATATTTTCACAGGTAAACATAGTAAATTAGGTAGTGGAACGACAGAGTGGTTTCTATCCTCTGTAGTTATAGTTAGACATTGAGAAAAATAAGGTACAAGCTGCACTTTGGCCAGAGAATGTTATTCATTAATTCATGTCATATAGTGACAAGAGAAAGACAGCAAAGAAACAACATCAGTAAAAGCAAACACAACAAAAAGGGGTTCATTACTCAATCTTTAAATATATTTGGCACAATGCTATGTAGGAAACAGTTTCTCAGAACACATTTTAAAAAAGGAACCAATGACAGACATTAACTAACACTACAGAACTCTTAACTGTAATTTTTGCTTACACTATCAAGGGACAAAACACGACAAGTAGTTGCGGTTGTCCATATTGATAATGCAAGAGCTTCCTCAGCAGCTTCCAACTTTGCATTGACCTTTTACCAAGAAAGACTATAATGACTAGCCCAATAATTGAGAAGATTTGTGGTAACTAATAAATACTACTGAAGAATTACCTGAGCAGGTTCAAAATAATTAAAATAATTTTCATGAAAGCCAAGAGCAGCAACTGAAGATCGTCTATATCCAATGGCCTGAAGATGTTCAAGAGGGTGGAAAATAAATTCACTTCCTCGAGGTGGAAGTGGTAGAGCATGATAACTACAAACTATTTGTAGCAAATCATTTTTAGTTTCCTACCAAAACCATACACAACAAAGAAAGCATACTTAATGTCAATCAAGCATCAATTCAGCTAAATCAACGTGAAACAAATAAGCAAACATTTAATACTAACCCTAGCCCATTCCATCAAGAATTCATCTCCATAATCTCGTTCAGTACATGAAAAAAGATCATCCTCATCATCCGAAGCCATGCTTCTAACTGGACTGCCAGCAATAACATTATTTATTATAGTTGAATTGAAAGCCAATTTGCACAAGATGACAACAAACTCTGATATATTTGAAAATGTAATGCACCATAAGCATGATTTTTGTGTTACGAGAGAAACACTTATCAGAAACATATCTTAGCACAGTCCAACGAAGAAAAGCATTGTTAACAGTTAAAACTGCAACCTAGCATAGTTACTAGTTATCAATCTAGTACCTGAAAAATGACTCGCAACTCCCAATGCGCTCCAATACTCTAGAACATGGTGTTTCATACTCAGGAGAAATATGACCATTTTCATAGTTTTCATCCACTCTTTCTGAAGAATCTGGTTGGGTTGAAAGTGTCTCAGAAGCACAATCATCATGATCTAGCAGATTCTTCCTCCCATTCCTATCAACATGGAAAAAATCTGAAGCTTCACTAGCAGTTGCACTTTCAGGGGAGTGAGTATTCCATTTGGGTGAGAAGTGAGGGGTATGATTATCAGTTACAAATCCTGCAGCAGCAGCAGTGATGGCTGCCGCACCATCAACAGGTATTGCACAGTCCATCCAATCACTAAGAGACTCTGTCTCTGGGGAGTCATCATGTGAACTCATTTCATTAGCTGGTTTGGATCTTAACGAAATGGAACCTGTAAGATTCATCTCATTTACAAATTGTGTTATTCGATTCAGACGCTCTTGTGCAGTGAGACTGCATCAAAGTAAAGACATAGTGAGAGATAAAACAAAGGAGCGAATGCTTTATTCTTTGACCTGAAACATGAGTCAGAATGAGAACCTGTTTAACATCTCAAAGTGTAACTCAAAGAAAGGAACTCTAGTCAACAGACAGTAGCAACGGGGTGCAGAAACCAGAAAACGGCAGCATGCTGCAGGAGGAGAAAGGGGAGATGAAACACCCAAGATACTAGGAGGACGCTGAACAATTTCTGGAACATGTAAGCAAACTCCAAAAAGTGTTGCATTGTCTGCCGCCTGATCAAGGCATGAAGGTATACATAATTTGTTTCAACAACTAGCTATCTTTCATATCAGACTCAATATATTGCACTATAACAAATAAAAAAAGTAAAAGAGAAGAAACTGAACATTATCAAGATCAACCACAGCATGCTCAGAAGCTTGATCACATCCAAATACACACCAAATAAATAAGTAGACATCTATATCTATATATATGTTTGTTATTGTAACACAATGTCGCAAAATCTAATGACAAATATTGAAAGTCAAAAGTTAAAAAGTTTATCGATGTGTAGTCCATGCCTCCTCTTATGCTTCCTAACCGAATGGGCCAATGCATGAGAACATGTTATGATGAGACCAAGTGACCTTAGAGAACTCTCCCTCAAAAGCTTCCTTTGAGAGGGAGAGGACCAACGAACTCAAGTATTCCAGCAGCAAGCATCTTATACTATTTGATATGAAACTCAAGCATCACATACTACTCAAAATCCTGTAATACCACCGCCTCTGGCTTCACTCTACAATATTTCACTCGTCCTTCCACCAGTCAAAACCTTCCAAATGTAGCCCACTCTATGCCTCAAACAACCAAGCTCAGTTATCAATTGATGAGACTCAAGCAACCTTAGGGAACTCTCTCTCAAAATCTAGCTGTCAAGAGGAGAACCAGGATACTTAATTATATCACCGAGCATCCCATGCCCCTCGATATGGGACTAGGCATCTCATACTATCCAAGTACCTATCATATTACAAATAAATCTTACCCTTGGTTCTCAACAATAGTCTAAGCTGTAATGTTAAGAAGTTTCTAGTTTGATTGTTCTGAACAGTTTAGAGAATCTGAAGGCATATTTTCCTGAAGTTTCTTTTGCTAAAAAAGTTACTTGCTAACTGTGAATATCTTGTTATGCGCATATCCTGTTTACACAGACAAAGATTCTTGACTATTATGACATTGAGTGTGAACCGGGGTACAGCTAAGTCAAAATGTCACACTGCTCAGAATACAAATGACCAGGTCAAAAATATCTGAAAAACACACATATTGAAAGAACAAATTACCTTGAGCGAAAAAATAAATGACAAATCATCTCTGCCTAAATGCTCCTGCAGTGGATAAACAAAAGAAAGTAAAATATTATATTTCTGATTGAAGTTAGTGAGATCTCAAAATCAAATTTAATTATACGTAACAAATGAGAACTGACAACTATAAGTTGCAACTATGAGATAGATCTGTTTACATATTTATCATTGAATGAAAGAATCTATCAACAACAAATTTGAGATATGAAGAAAGAGTGACGTGAATAATTTGTTACTACTGATTTCTCATTCCATGGACACGTCTATTTAGCATAGAAGCATGCATAGAAGAAATAAAAAGCGGAAAAAGAAAAGTGATGAGAGAGATCCAAGAATCTAGAGCTCCGCGGTATGTCTCTACTTTTGAGCACGCTTAATACTTGCTTCAAGTAGTAAATTATGTTTTACACACCATCTAGAAAATGAGATTTTACAAATAAAAGATTATGTTTTATGTTTAACTGATTTTTCTAAGAGCACAAACACATTTTATAAAAGATAAAGTGTGAGATTGCCGTGGCATACCTGTCCATAAACAAGTTCATTTAGTTCACTTAGAGATGGGGTCCTCTCCAACAACCAAGCCTGTTAATATAACATTTCCATTAACAGAACAGTTTGTAGGGGAAATAAAAATTACCACCACTAAGTGAAGAAGTCAGCTAGAACAATTTTACAGGCAATATAAATAGTGCAAGAATAACGCAACACAAACATCCTTGTTCAAACATGAATAGGCTCATACATTTGAACCACATCATAGCCATTACAATCCTTGTTCAAACTTTCGATATTCTCTATTTTACAGTGCTTTTAGAACAACACATTATTCTGGGAGAAGAAAGATTTTACCTTCATGTCCACAACATTACTTTTCCAAATATTTTTAATGAATCCAAGGAACTGAATAAGAAAAATGGCAGAAGGAACAAATGTGTCCTTGGATGTAACACAGAAAAAGAACATGACAGGAAATAAGGTAAGTAAAAATAGCATCAAGCAGACCTTAACACCTTCAGGAAAGCAAAAGGAGGCTAAATCCTTCTTACGCATAGGTAGCCTTTTCCCTGGAGGATACTTGAAAAGTAACTGCACGTACACAAAGAGATATCAGCTACAAAAAAAACATATTATTCTATAGTAGTTGTCATGAAAAGGCAGGAAATGAATTGCTTAAATCTTTATTGCTAGGAAATCTTGCCCTTTAAAAGACTGTCTGCACATTTAATTACACCATTGAAGAAAGAATAGATGTAAATATCCTAAATATTTTACACAACTTGTAAATTAACCTTTAAAAGTTATCATTATCCAGCCTCAGACGCCTAGATCAGTACAAAGCCTATAAGACTAAATAGTATATCGTTAATAAAGCTCGTGTCAGTAGCCTTAAATCAGCAACACTAACATATAAACACAATGCATCTTGAACTTTATTTCATAAAAGAAAAATGTATTGGATATAGATTTCAAAAGAAGCATGTTGAATAAAGTACGTAACAGTTCTATAGATACAAAATATTTAATATCCAATGAACCTGAGGTTCCAGAGTTGGTGCTCCCGGCCCTTGTTGCTGCATCATTTTGAAGTCTACAAATTCAGATTTTGCCATCTCTTTTTCCCATTTCTTCCTTTTTATAAATGCTTTTTCCACAACTTCCAAATTAGCATCAGAATGCAGCCCCACAATCACAAAATGTTCAAAGAGAGAAGTCGGTTCTTTATAATTTACACAGTCCTATCAAGCGTGAGGTCAACAGAAGTATCAAATATGTTAATGGCAAGAAATAGAAAAGAAGATTCAAAATAAACTATAGCAATAAAAATGCTATCATTATTCACAATACCAACACAACCGGCTAAAGTGGAACATCAACTTGTGCTATTAAAATCACCAACAACTATGCTCTCAGTTCTTCAGGCCCAAAAAAACCGTGCTTTGAGTTCTATCTATGGCCGTTAGACTTATCAGCATTAATAAATAACTGCAACCAACTTTATTGGGTGGTGTACATTCAACTTTACAACATAATAAAGAAGAATTCAGAGAATTGAATCTGTGCTAAGCAGTAAATTTTGTCAATAAAACAAACTATAAAAAGACGAAAAAAACTGTCCACTGCCAGGGGAAACAACTAAGTAGTATCAGACACAAACTAAGTATTGTAGAGTATCCTATATGAATAGTGACATTCGCAAAGAGGTTTCCTATGCATCAGTCGAAGATTTTCAGAAATTAAAGTCACACGCGAACACCAACGGACTCCTAAAAAAAGAATTAGGCATGAATACCGTAGTTTTGGAATGAAGCTGATACCACTGACGTTTTTGATTTGCCAGGACCTCAGGGTTAAAACTCGAAGAGAATCCTTCTTCACGGGATCTACCACCCCATCGCCAGGCCTTCTTCACATGAGATTTCAACTTCTGAAAGCTATTATTACGTTCATATTCTGCAATCACAATATCGCTTTGGCTACGCCTGTGTCGTTGAGCCTCCATCGGTGGGACGCTTGACACATTAGAGTACACAGTGTTCAATGCTTCGCCAGCAACTCGAGAAGCCTCCCCAATTGACGACGATGCGCAATCGTCATGAGATTCAGCATCTTCTTTTGTCTCCATATTTACGCACTTTGCTCATTCGATAATAGTACACTTCCAGATTCGCCAATATATTGAAGCTTCCACTCCATTGCTTAGCTTGATTCCAAAACCAGCATAGGATAGGATTGTCGTATCAGATACCGATTTAAATAGGTCGTGCGTGATGAAATTGATCACCAGAGTCGCGAAAACATTTCAATATGCGCGTCAGCAATCAAGAAATCTTGCGATTAATCAATCTTGCCCGATAAAATCCTCGGGTATTTCGTTCTCAACTATCGATATATATTTTTTGCTTTCACGCGAAATAGGGCACTGAATCTGAAACTTAACAATGGAAAACTGGAATAACCAGGTTTTCGCTTCTTGGCAAAACAACGGCTCGGAATAAAAGAGCCAATCTCAATTCTCAAGCAATAACACTCCCAAATATGTTTCGATTATTTTCAACGGGTAAACAAACCGACTTAATTACTTGTAACGCAAACCAAATGCAATAAATGCAGGCAACGAAGAGGACAAAATTCCAATGAGGAAAAGCATGAGACAGAGTATTAATATTGCAATTGCTTTCCAAAATCTATGAAAAAATCGTGGGAGGCCTGTATATTACTCTTTTTTCTTTTTCCTTCCTGGTTTCAAAGGCTTGGTCCTTCACAGACACAGAGGATAGAAAGTGAACGAAAGTTTCCAAATAAAGAAGCGGATTTATATTATTTATGGAAGAATAGGAGGTCATTATGAAAATATTTAGTGGAAGGTGGCGAACCTTGAACTCAGAAAGGAAAGACAACTCATGCAAATCCCAAATAGGAAAATTTGCAAGTATGACCCCTGAAATCCCAATTAATTATGATTTGACTCTATTAGATCACATTTGCATCTCAAGTAATCTTAAATAATGGCTTGGTACGTGGATCTCGAACATTTTTTTGTGTATTTATATAAATATCCTTTTATTAAGCAACTCTTTTGAGTTTGTTTTTAGCTAATTTTTTTTTTTTTTTTTTGCAAAAGAACCTTTCGTGCCCCTTACGTTTAGGGTCAGTTTCAGTTATGCCTTTAACGTTTGTTTTGTGTCAATTATGCCCTCAATGTAAAACGTTGGTGTCAATTATACCCTAACCTCAATTTTTTGGGCCAAAGTCCTATTTTGGTCCCTCAAGTTTGCTCAAAATTCCATTTTGGTCCCTCAAGTCTTCGGCGAACTTTCCATCGAGATGCACGATGGTCCCGACGACTACGAAAAATCCTAATCCAAGGTCTTTTGACCTCCTGAGTTCAATGGCGGCCTTCATTTTGTGAACAAATGACTGGAAATATGATTTTCGGCGACTATGTAATTTTTGACGGCTTGTCAGTTATTTTTTCACAAAATGGAGGCTGTCATTGAATTCAAGAGGTCAAAAAACCTTAGATTAGGAGTTTTCATAGTTGTCGGGGCCGTTGTGTATCTCGCCGGAAAGTTCGACACTCGTGAGAGACTTGAGGGTCAAAAACGGAACTTTGAGCAAATTTGAGGGACCAAAATATGACTTTGGCCTAAAAAAAAATTGAAGTTATGGTATAATTGACACTAACGTTTCACATTGAGAGCATAACTGATATAAAACAAATTTTAGGGACATAACTGAAACTGACCCTAAACGTAAGAAATGATAACCATTTCCCATTCTTTTCGGAGAAAAGTAAGGGTGTGTTTGGGAAACAAGTATGTAATGAAATGATGATGATGATTTTATATAATGAAATTGTAATGAGAAAATTATGTAATGAAAATGTAATGATAAATGGTGTTTGGATTGTTTGAGATGTAATGAAAAAAATAGGATGTGAAATTATGTAAAAATGTATGTAATGATTGTGGTTGGTTGAAATAATTATATGAGTTTTGAAAATTGTATAGGGATAGAATTGGTAATTGATAATGAAATGAAATGAAGATAATGAAATGATATTTTGACTTTTGATTGTGGTTGTTATGAAATGAGATTGTAATAAAATTGTCTTGGAATTTGTGCTAAAGGTGAATATTTGTAATGAAAGTTTGAGTTGATTTCGGTAATGAAATGAAAGGACCAAAATGTAAATAATATTGAAATTTTAAAAGCCTTCTATTTGGTCCATGATTTTATATCAATTCAATGAATTGGTCCTTACAAAGTGAAATGTATGTCGCAGCTCGTAAAAAATCGCATTCATCAACGATTGGGTCTCTCTCTTAAATTCAATGACCAAAAAATAAATTTAGGGATCAAAATAGAATAATCTTTACAAATTCATGGACCAAATAATTTATCTTCAACTAACAACAAACTATTTTCATAATTTGATAAATAATTTCAACAGTATACCATATAATAAAAAATAAGATAGTTATTTGAAAAAAAATATTTGAAAGATTACTATTTTTTAATTTTATTGTTAAATTTTATACTACAAAAATATTACCCATATATATATACTAGATAATGGATCAAAATATATATTTTTTGGGGTATGAATTATATTTTTTTCTATTTTGTTTCAATTGTTGCACTACAAAAAATATTACCCATATATATATTGGAGGAGAGACCAACATGTATATTTTTTGGGTATGAATTATATATTTTTTCTCATTACTGGTTTTGAAATTTGTTTTGAATATTGCACACTACAAAAACTATTATCCATATATATACTGGAGAAGTGACTAAATTGTAAATTTTTGGGGATTGGATTATATTTTGTTTCCTATTACCGTTGTTGAATTTTGTATATTTTTATTAAAAATTTTGACACTAAAAATATTACTAATATAATTTTAAAAATAGAAAAGGGATTACTAATATATCAAAAGTTGTATATTTTGATTACTCACATATTGATTTGTTGAGTTGGTATAATTTCAAGAATTAAAATATTTTTTATGAAAATTAATATAAATTATATATAATATAATATAATATATTTGTAAAATAAAAAATATTTTTATATTATTATATTATATATATATATATGCTTGAGCGTGTGGCATATATATTATATAATATTATAATATAATATGTATAAATATATTATAATTATAAAATATATATATATATATATATATGTGTGTGTGAGAGAGAGAGGATAGTATGAGTAAGGAAAAAAAGATATTAAGAAATAATGAATGGAGAGAGAAAGTTGTAAGTGTAATAAATGAGAGTATTAAAAATTACCATATTGCCAAATAGTTTTTTTATATTTATATTAGAGTATAGGTAATTATAGGTATTTGAGTAGGGGTAGGTTAGTAATTGGATATGAAAAATGTAATGAAATGATGTTGTAATGAGATAATATTTTTGTAATGAGTTGAAAATGGGGATAATGAGTTTATATTTGATTTCCAAACACACCCTAAGACCCAGTTCGTTTGCGCTCTGATTATAATCGTAATAAGCATGTTCGTTTGCGTTTTTTTCTGATCAAATTATAATCTTGATTTTTTTATAATCAAACACACTCAATTACACTTATACCCCTATATAATATACCTATAATTACCTATACTCTAATACATTCAATCATACATCACAAGGCTAAAATAGTAATTTACCTGAAATGGTCGACCGATTCTGTCAATGGTGGACCGAATATCAACTTGAGAATGATATCAGGCCCGACGTTCGGTCCACCGATGTAAAAAATGGTCGACCGAATTTCAAGTTGAAAATGCTATCAAGCCCGACGTTCGGTCCACCGATGCAAAAAATGGTCGACCGAATACCTGAAATGAGCCACATTGAAAATTTTTTCGGGTCCGAAGTTCTTTTTTACATTATCTCTCATCTTGTGCCAAACGGTGAACCATTTTTTTTATAGTCCTTTTGGTCCACCATTTCGGAGACAAAAATAGAATGGTCGACCAAACCAAATAAGCACCTCACAAGTTGCTTATGATTATAATCATATTTTCACGATTCCCAAGGCAAACAGTGACAAAATCTGATTTTTTTAAAAGTAACAATCACATCCAAACACACTTTGATTATAATCAAATCACATCTTACTTTTTCCAATTTTTTCTTCCATTTCTACCTCTATACAATTTATCAATTTCCTTACCCTTCTATCTACCAATCAAAATCATTACATACCTATTTCAATAATTTCACACCAAATAATCAACTTTCATCCAAACACCAATACACAAATAATCAACTTTGATTATAATCATACTCTAATTATAATCAGAGCAGATTTTATTATAAGCGCAAACGAACGGAGCCTAAGTTGTGAAGTCAATTGTTAACTGACATGATATAATTTTGTCAATCAATTACTCCATCTAATAACATATATACATTTTAATTAAAGAAATTATTTTTTAATTTTAAATTTATGATGAATTAATAATTTAGGTTATAAATAATAAAAATACATAATTCAATCTTTAAATAATTAAAAAGTAGGTTTTTCCTATGTATTTAAAGGATTTAAATTCTTAATAAAACTTGCCGGATTATGTCATTTTTAATTTATGTAACAGTATATATTAAGTCCATGATAAAATATCTCATTATTTTAAATTTAAACTTGCCGGATTATGTCATTTCTAAATATTGGTTTATTCCATGAATAGATTAGACTAATTAGTTTGGCAAAAAAAAAAAAAGATTAGAATAATCTATATATATCTATATAGCAGCTCAACTTGTCACCAGAACTTGTCATCTGGATCTAAATTTTTTTTTGTCACTAATTTGCTCATTAAATTCTCCTTTTTCATCCAATAGAATCATCCTATTCTTATTTCCATAGACTTTCTCTACCCCAACCTAAATCTCAGCCAATAGGTATATTACATCTCATGACTTTATCTCCCCACTTTCTCTCACTCTATTGAGCCATGCGTTCTTTTTTTGTCACTTATCTTCTGCACCTAATCATCAACCAATAGGCAAACTTCTTTTCTTATTCCTCAATTTCTATTCAACCTAAATATTAACCAATAGCCTTCATTCTTTTGTTATTTCTATCACCCTTTTCTCTCTCCCTATTGAGGTGTTTTTTTTTTCTGTAACCTTTCTTCAATTTTTTTTTTCGAATTTGCTCGTGCATTAATTGCCAACCAGATTTCAATTTTATTGGAGGGAAAATGGCCATGTTTCTCATTTTATATATAGTCATCAGTCTTGCTAATTCCGCAAACCATTTCTCTTTCTATTGCTTCATTATCTAGATTTTTTTGGAGGTCAAGAAAGGTAACATTTCTTTTCTTTTTTTTATTGTTTAGCATTTGTTTTTCTCTATTCATAATCTGCATTTTCTGCAGGTCAAGAAAGGTAACATTTCGCCTCTTTCTTTTTATGTTTACCATTTGTTTTTTGTCTATATCTTTTTGTATCTATTAAATCTTGCCTCTTTAAATTAAGTCAAATTTGTTTTACTACTTTTTTATGTTCATACACTAGACAAGAAATATTTTCATTTATATGTTTTTCTTTACTTCAAATTAGTGAATTTAGTTACATGATTATCTTCTCTTATGTTTTTTAATTTGTGATGCAAAAAGTCTCTAAAAAACCGATAACAACATCCAAAATTACAATGACTGAAGTTAGTGCAGAATTATCTTGTGAAGTTTGGGAATCTACAAATCTAAAGCCATCCAAGAAGTTGAAGATTATATAGTGTTGTCCACTTTGTTAATAAATATAGAATTTTATCTACTTTTTTTCTTTTGAAGACTATGATGTTACTAGACACATGAAATCAAATCAGAAATTTTTTATACTTAATGTATGGTTGTGTATTTCCATGAAGTTGAAGATTATATAGTGTTGTCCACTTTGTTAATAAATATAGAATTTTATCTACTTTTTTTTTTTTCTTGTGAAGACTATGATGTTACTAGACACATGAAATCAAATCATAAATTTTCTATACTTAATGTATGGTTGTGTATTTCCAGGAAAACTACCATTTTATGTTCCTGTTATTTATTGATTATTGTTCTGATATTAAATCATTCTCACAGATATTATAAAATCACAGATCTGAAAATCAGTGTAAACTCTATATCATTATATTTATTGACAATTTTATAAGAAAATCAGGAAAAAGATCTGTTACCAACCTTGGAATTACTCACTAATTGTGCTTTGAATTTGCAATATATAGAATTAAGGCCAAAGTCCTATTTTGGTCCCTCTGTTATGTTCATTGTTCCAAATAGGTCCCTCAGTTATTTTTCGTTCCGTATTAGTCCCTCAATTATCCAAAACTTGTCAAAGTTGGTCCTTCTAATGTTTTTCAATTTTCATCTATTTTTTGTTAAAAAAAGGGAAAAAATGAGCTTTCATCCCCAAAAATTTTATTTTCTTATATTAAGGTCCTTTTCCTTTTACAATAGGATCAAAACGTAAAAAAAAAATAAATGAATTAAGCTTTTAACTAAATTTTCCCCAAAACACAACCTCTCTCTCTGCTGACACCGACGGCGGCGGCCGAAGTGTCACTCTTTCTAGAAACCACAAGGGCGTCAACGCTGTGTAATTTTGTTGGATTTAAGTTTAACCCTTTGTTTTGTTTTGCACTATAGTTAAAAAAATGAAAAAAGAAAAAATGAAAAAGGAGAAATAAAAGCAAATTCAATGATTCAAGTTTTTGAATAAATAAGGTGGGTAATGCAAGGAGCCTCTCTACTCCTTTACTGTTGCTAATAATGGCTTCGGATGAGAGCATGAGCTTTCTTCATTACTTGGAAGATGACATTGATGATGGGTATGAACATGGGCATCCTCATAACTTGTCGAGACTCTCTGTTTGTACGAGCAGTAGCCTGTGTGGTATTGATGATGACGATCCCTCGCTAGCCCTTCAATCTCCAACTTCCCCGTCGCCGCCGTCGGTGTCGGCCACTCCGGCCGCATCTTCGTCGGCGTCAACTTCGAGAAGTGAGAGAGAGGGTTTGTGTTTTGGGGAAAATTTAGTTAGAAACTTAATTCATTTTTTTTCTACGTTTTGATCCTATTATAAAAAGAAAAAGACCTTAATATAAGAAAATAAAACTTCTGGGGATGAAAGCTCATTTTCCCCCTTTTTTTAACAGGAAAATGGATGGAAAACGCTAAAGGGACCAACTTTGACAAGTTTTGGATAACTGAGGGACCAATATGGAACGAAAAATAACTGAGGGACCTATTTGGAACAAGGAGCATAACAGAGGGACCAAAGTAGGACTTTGACCTAGAATTAAAGTAAATACTTAGCTATGTAGAATTAACAAGCTAATATTGGGATTAAACTGAAACAAATTTATTATTTAAGGGCTTAAACACAATTCTCTCTTTATATCACGAAAAAAAAAAACTTTCTCCTTATAAATATTCTCTCATTCACGTCACTCTCTTTCCTATAAATTATAGTGATTGTAATTATAAAAAGTTAAATATTAAATAAGGTAAAAATCAAATTAATTCAAATTAATTTAAATATTTTTGGCCAAAAAAAATTAATTTAAATATAATTATTCTAAACATTAATTAAAAATATTTAATAGAGGAAAAAAAGTTTAGTAAATTGTAACTAAATAAATTGTCACAGAAAAAATCAAAGAAATTAATTAATGCTCAACTACTATTTGCATAACTAGGTTTGAACCCGTGCGATGCACGGGTGATGTTTTATGATTTTTTTTTTACATTGTTCTATGAATTTTTTTTAGAGTATTATTCTATGAACACTATGTGACATAATAAATTCTTTGAATGCCAAAAATTTATTATAAGCTACCTCATGACACAACTAAATTCCATTTGATACATAATTATCATGCCAAAAAAATTTTTTTCACAATATTTCAAGTTTTAATAGATGAAAGAACTAATTGTTAAGACTAATAATTAAACTTTTTCTTTCACAAAAGGCAATGATCTTTAATTAAGTTTTAATTCTCAATTTAGAATTCAAATGAAAGTTGACGCTTGACTATTGAATTGCATAAAATTGTTATAGATATATATTGATACCCTTTGTTATGACATTTTTCTACTTTTGAATTACTTCACATATAATATATATATATATGTATATATTATTTATGACTGTACTTGATCAAGATTAATCCCAAATTACAATTTAGAGTATGTGGCTTTATGCTATGGGCTTCTAATCTTCTATAAAATTCTTAATTCCTTGTGGTATATAACTATATAAATATATATATATATATATATAATTAAAAACAAACAAAAAGAAGAATCAAAGAAGACTCAAAATTATATTCTTTAGTCATGCACTTTTATGAGCAAGTATATGTGTATATATATATAAACCTCTTTCTCACCATAATAATTTCACTGTCATCAACATCATAAGCAAACTTTTTTTTTACGTATTCTACTGATTTCTTTTTATTTGGATGAGAACAAAGCTAATTTTTAAAACTTGAGTAATTTATGCCCCTAATTTAAAATTTAGGGAGTGCAAATACATTTTAGCTTGACGTAATTAAAGCTCAAGCAACTTTACAAAACATATAATCACATGACTTTTTGTTTTATCTTATAAATTCATGTAAGTTTTAGTTTCGTTGTCAGTATTAATTTTAGATTAAATAAATAAATAAAGTTACTAAGAGAGAAAATTCAAAGTGCTTATAAACTTGCTAGATAACTAATGGATGTGAATAGATATTTGAATCATAAAATATTTATTCATTTATTTTATTATTTTTATCTTTAATCTTATTATATTACATGTGGCTTTTTTTAGTACATATATTCTTTTAATAATTTATATCGTCACGTCATTTGAATACTAATAGTGATATATCGATATGGATTGATTTGTCGTCATTATGAAACTATAAGGACTAAATTACATGTAATTACAGTATAGAGACCAAATTATAATTTCAATAAAATTAAAGGTATCAAATGTTTAATTTAACCTTGATTAAATTTTAAACTTGAATAAATTCGTTGTATTTACTTGGGATATATTATAAAGTGAATATATTTATAGATAATCGTCTATATTTAATAAACTTGAAAATCAACTCAAAAGATAACCAAAATTATTTTATAAGTATAAGAAATATGTACATATATTTGTAAAAAATAATATGTCGCACCCTGATTAGTTTAACATGTAAAAATAAAAGTACAATATTAACATAATTTTGTTACCTTTTAATTATAAAAATTGTTAAATTTATATATAATATTTTATATGAGATAAACTTAAATCTCACCCGTGGAAATTCAGGGGGTTAAAACTAGTTAGTTTGAAAACACACACATTCGAATCTATTTGCTGATTTTTTTTTCTGGCCAAAAATTTATTTGCTGAATTTAAATTTGAAGTATTAGATAATTAAAGGCCAAAATGCACAAATACCCCTTGAGTTTTAGGTCAGGTGCACATAACACTCCTGAGTTTTAAAATTGTGTAAAGAGTACCCCTGAGTTTTTAATTTTGAGCAATTAACACCCTTCTGTTAACTTGCCATCTAAATTCACCGTCAAGTGTCACCTCAACACATTTTGAAAAGACCAAAATTCTATTTTGGTCCCTCAAGTTTGTTCAAAGTTTTGATTTAGTCCCTCAAAATTTCAAAAAATTATACCATTAGTCCCTAACCTGTTTCCATCCACTTGAAAAGGAGAAAAAAATTGATCTTCATTCCCCAAAAGTGTTAAATTCTTACATTAAAATTCTTTTACTTTTATGATAGGATCAAAATGTAAGAAAAATAAACAAATGAAGGTTTTAGCGGATTTCACACAAAAATAAAAAAATTAAAACAAAAGAAAAAGAGGTAAAGTACTATTTGGTCCCTCCTTTTTCACACTTTGAACTATTTGGTCTTTGCATTTTTGAAATAGACTATTTGGTCCCTCCTTTTTCACACTTTGATACTATTTGGTCCCTCATTAATCACAAGTGTCAACTCGTTAGTCCCTCTAACCTATATCCGTTACTAATAGTGATGACTTAGCCGTTAAATACTTACATGACACTGTTAAATGCCACTTTGTCATCCTAATCACCAAAATAAACCGAACCGGGCCAAAATTAAAAATTGAGATATACCCATTTGCAACTAAAAATGGAGCCACCAAGATATCTCCATCACATTTTAATACAAATGGGTCTGGCTCAATTTTTAATTTTGGCCCGGTTCAGTTTATTCTGGTGACTAGGATGACAAAGTGGCATATAACAGTGTCATGTAAACATTTAACGGTCAAGTCATCACTGTTAGTAACAGATATAGGCTAGAGGGACTAACAAGTTGACATTTATGATTAATGAGGGACCAAATAGTCTATTTCAAAAATGCAGGGACCAAATAGTATCAAAGTGTGAAAAAAGAGAGACCAAATAGTCTATTTCAAAAATACAATGACCAAATAGTACTTTACCTCAAAGAAAAATACAGCCACGCCTCTTCTTCTTCCTCTTGGTGTCCTCTTCCACCGTCAACAAACATCATATACCTAATCGGATCATGCTCTCAGATCCCATTCGAACAATCCACAAAATCACACAGTTTCGCATAACCTCTATAACTCGTCCAATTCCCGGCGCTGCTGTTATCACACTTCGATCTTCTCGCTCGCTGAACCAAATTGGGCGGATGAAACGACGTCGGATAAGGCACGGCATGATTGTTGAATCTCGCCGGCGGCCGTCGTGGCCGTCAAGGTTTGGAAGAAGAAGAAAGCTAAGAAGAGGCGTAAATGTGTTTTTCTTTTGTTTTATTTTTTTTTTATTTTGGTGTAAAATCTGCTAAAACTTTCATTTGTTTATTTTTCTTACATTTTGATCCTATCATAAAAGTAAAAGAATTTTAATGTAAAAAATTAAAACATTTGGGGGATGAAAACAATTTTTTCTCTTTTTCTTTAACTGAAAAAGCGGATAGAAATCGGTCAGGACTAATAGTATAACTTTTTAGAAATTAGAGGGACTAAAACAAAACTTTGAACAAATTTGAGGGACCAAAATAAAATTTTGACCTTTTCAAAATGTGTTGAGGTGGCACTTAACGGTGAATTTGGATGGCAAGTTAACAGAAAGGTGTTAATTGTTTAAAATTAAAAAATCAGGGGTACTATTTGCACAATATTAAAACTCAGGGGTGTTATGTGCACATGACCTAAAACTCAGGGGATGTTTGTGCATTTTGGCCATAATTAAATATAAATATGATGATTGATTTTATTGCTCATTGGAACAAATGCTGTGTAGATCGGCTTATTAATTCTCTATCTTTCCCACTTATGCTTACCGCCAGCACCAAAGGAAAACCCATGACTTCGCGCAAACCCTAATTTTCCAATGCAGTCACAAACTTGTTTAATACTCTACTTTGTTATTAATTTTCTGCTACCAAAATGTTCCCACTCCAGTCTTCATCTCCCTCCACTCAAGTCCATAAACAGAAGACATCGCAAATGTCCTCCATGAATCTTTTCTATGTGAATTTTTGAAAGGCCCCTGGCTAATCTGTAAGGGGTTTTCAGTTAGTTTCTTGGGTTTCTTTCATTTGTTTCGAATGTATACTCTACCGATATGATTTTTAATTTATTTCAATTGTTATGCTGTGAGATTATCTGGGGAAAATTGTTCAATCCCACCTCGATTTTGCTCTAATATGGATCCCCTGCCTGTCATATTGGATATAAGCTCCGATGAAGAGGCAGGCTTGGAGGAGATAGCCGAAAGCTTCGACTATGATTGGATTAAGGAGTTCATGGACGACTCTGATAAAGAATCGGACGATTCCGACGAGGTTATCGTCGTCGGTGAGGTGAAACCCGATCAGAAGTCAAAGCCATCGAAGCCGTCGGTGAATGATGTGGATGATGATTGCGTAGTTCTGGATGCTGACCCAGAAAATTGCGTTACCTCCGTGAACGAGGCGGCAACTGAATCGGACGAGCTGCTCGTCGTCGGGGAGAAGGGTCAGGTGTGTTGTTGAAATTGTTGGACTATTGCTTGTAGCAATTTTATTATTGACCTTTTAATGATGAATTGACAAGACTGGCCGGAAGAGAGAATTCGTTTATCTGATCTCCAGTTGTGGGGAAAATTTAGATAAAAAAAAATCAACAAGTTGATGTAGTATTTGTATATTCGTACATTTTCTTGAGAATATATTGATTAGGGAAAGTCTGATTCTTGATCATGTTGGAGATATAGATCTCGGTCCTATTCTGTTATTCTGTCCCATGAGCTTGTTTGTGGATTCAAATGTGTCTTTTATGATGCAAAATGGAAGTTGGACTTCTGGGCTTTCATATCATTTGGTTTTCTGGATACTGATTCTCTTAGTACGTCAGAGATTAGAATCATATTCCATAATATTTGAACAGTTAAAAGGTACAGCATTGCCAGGTTTAGCCTCATGGTAAATTGTCACAGGACATGATGCTGAAGATATGAAAAAGTTCAAGACAGGTGAAAACTTGGCTCTTGGGCTAGTCACTCGGCTGTTGCATATGATTTTTTTTTATTTGTTTTGGAAGCAAACACATTCGAAGATTGAATATTGAAAACCTGAGCCTGAATCAGATCTAGAAGGTCTGGGTAAATGCTGCTACCTTTACCCAGAGTTTATGGAAGAAATCAGTACCATGAAAGGATCTTGAATTGTAGTACTAGGACTCTATGTTGCTTCATGATCAATAATGATTTAGATATATTGTGCATACACAAAATTGGGCTTTCATAGAAAGTTCTTTATTGGAGGCATTTTTGGTTCTGGTGCGGCATTGTCATTTCTGATTGGCTCAACGTGTAGTAATTTTGATTAACAACTTTATTTAATTTTGTGTACAGATTGCATGTAGAGACTTTCCTCATCCCCGACATGATTGTGCCAAATTTCCTTTTTCTTCCACCCCTCATGAAAGATACTGTGATCAGGTTCCCTTCTTAACTTCAGGCTATGGTGAAACTTAGCAGTCATGTTTTAGATATTCTGAGGTATCAACGTTTCTATATATGATATATATTGTCTTTTTGTAATACTTCTATTTCTGTCTTTGCTGACGTGCAGTGCCATTGTTATGTCTGTGACTTACTAGCACCATGTCTAAAATGGGGCACTGGCATTTCCAGTACTGATCATTGTCATGCAACCAATAAAGCAGAGATGTGGAAAATTCAGAGGAATAATTTAAAGCTGGGCAAGAGTGCTCAATTGCCAGTTTCAAATACAGCTCTCACACAAGGAAGTCAGGCAGTTGGACGGACTGTAGTGCGTGCTTGCTCTTCCTCACGACACTCTACATTACAGAAAGAGGACTCGATGCCAAATTCTATCCTCGTACGCCCCTCTACCACCTTTTCAGTTCCGAGTGGCACAAACCATGGTAGATGTCAAAGGTCAGGATCTACTTTGGCCAGAAACAGATACCAACCTCACATAATTTCCCGGCAGTTCCTTGGTGTACGTAATAAAGCCATCCAAAGGGATCGAAGACATGGTGGAGGTGATTCAGGTCCTCAGTTCCATCGTTCTTGTTTGATACCCAGGGTAGTAAACAATTCTGGGGCAACTGTGACAGTGAACCATTCTGGACTTGGTTCATCCGGCCAAAGCAACCCTATCCATCCAGCAGAGCAGTATGACAGATATCATGATGCTACAACAGGACTATCAAATGTCAGAGATGACAATAGTTGGAACGATGTTTGGCTGACCACAAATTTATCATCATACTCACAACCTAGCCCTGCACTGCCCAGCCTGAACTGTGTGAGTGGAAATACTGTGACAACCCAAGAGTTTTGTCAGCCATTAACCCAATGTAATGATAGCCATAACACTTATCAATCTTGTGTCCTGTCTAATGAAGTTCATAGTCATGTGGCTTGTCCGGATAGCAGCAGCAATCAGCATGGTAATGAGCTTCAGTTTAGGAGTCAAAATGAAAATGCTGGTGAAAATATTATTCATTGTGGAAATCCAAGTCAAGACACTTCTCAGCAGCAACCTCATGAGGGTAATCAAAGTAGAACTGGTGAAAAGGGAGATTTATTAGTTCTTGACGCTAGTAGCACTGAACCTGTCATCGAGGATTCTCATGCAGATGTAGGGAGTTGTATATCAATAAATCAACCACCCATTGTGAAGGAATCTGATGTCCAGTGTGCTGGAAGCACGAACCTGGGAGCAGTTGATGATATTGAGAATTGGCTTTTTGATAAAGATTCTGTTGTAGGGGTAGGTGATTCTAATTTTTCTTTTTTGGATATGTCATCTCCAGATCTTAGCTCCATTGAAACGGGTATGCTTCTATTTTGATTATGAAAATTGATAGAACATTTCTTTTTGTTGCACATAGTTGAGCGGTAATGTTCTGAACCATTGGGAAAGGATTAAAATTTAAAAGGTTAATGGAGCTGACAAGATTATAGAGGTTGAGGCTCTACGCACGACACAGTTTTAAATTTTAATACATGTACAACGGGAAAATTTCTAGAACTGACGTTCTCCTTCATAAGTTAAATGTATAGTTTGTGGAATACATGTTACTTACACTGTTTTTGTTTTATGTCTCTGAGTGAGTGGATGGTTGAGAAAAATAAGTTTTAACTTGTAAATTCCTCGAGTTTAATTATCATCTGAATCCTAATTATTTCAGCTATGGATTCCTTTTAAAAAAAAAAAAACTTGCATGTAATCTCATAAATTTGCATTATATTAGTGTACTCATTGTAAACTGGTAATTTTTTTTTATGTAAATTAGACTCACGACCCTAACCTAATTTATAATTTTTAATATTGAGGTGACTTTTTTTTTTTTTTGGTGAGAATGAATCTTCATTCACAAGAGAAAATGACACACAGCCATGTATCAAGGAGATAAGCTATGGCATAGATCTAACAATGTTAACATAGCCAAGCACTCCTGGGAAAATATACAATAGTATAGGAGAAGAAAAGAGAAAACCTAGGCAACACACCTAAGAAATAAAGATCTAAATCCAGATCTCCTATACAAGAACATAAACATACAACAATTTTTACAGATTTACAACAATTTTACAAATAAGGAAAAAACATGAAGATGAAGAAAAGAGGCAACACACCCTGTACAACCTCTGAGGAAGCCTTCTTCGATCTCGTTTCTTCCCACCATAGTTGAGTTTCAGGTGCAGATTTGGATGTTGTAAGTCTTCAAAACAAGAGCGCTTAACCTTTCCTAAAGAAATGAGCAAACTTTCCTACTGAAAGAGAAAGATCTTCCCTAGTGGAAGAAGAAAACCTCCATCTAAGAAGGAGGACCAAAAACAAAGCCAAGAAAAGGAGATGAGAGGGGTTGCCGCTGCACAACAACCCTAAAAGAGGAAGCTTTGAAACCCTAGCAGAGCAAACTTTTTGAGTGACGATATGTGAGAACTTATTATCCACAAACTTGAGGTGACTTAATAGTTAATAAGAATGATATTTGTAAACTTTCAAACTTAAAGTAGCTTATAAAAATATGTAAGTGTATTTGAAATAATATATATGTATTATGTTATATATAATTAAATAAATTTTTTGTTTAATTTTATATAATATTATAATTTAATAGTTAGTGAATATATATATATAATATTTAATTGCAGTTAAATTTATAAAAAAAAATTTACCAATATATATAGTCAGTCACAAAGTTAACAATATGTAATCACTTATCTAACAACAATTCCTGTGTTCAGCTTTAATTATAGTCGAATTAACCAAAGAAAAACCGAACTAATCAACCAAAGGTTTTTTTTTTTAATTTTTTGGCCAAAACTAATCAACTGAAGCTAAGGTTTTATTTTTTGGCCCAACTGAAGGTAACGTTGCTAGTTGCTACTTCCTTTGTTTTGGGCCAATGCTTGCTGGTTTCTGACTTGCTACTTGAAATAACCTTTCGGAGCCCAAAGAAAAATAAAGTTTTTCATTTTTATCCTCCGACTCCAATTCCAATCTCCCCTTGTCGATTCGCCACTCTGCTTCTGGCTATGTTTCCTCTGTAATTTGACCCCCAAAACAAAAAACGGCGAGTGAAGGGGCATCAATAGGAGTGTCGACTCGAGCCGTATGTTGTAACTTGTATAAGTCTAGTTTAGTGGTAGTTTCTAGTTTCTGCTATTTTCTCGAAATTCCAAGGTAAGGACGCTATCATAAACTGGTTGCGCATAGTGAAGACCGAAGACTGAATAGCGGGTTCAGTGACAGCCTCCATAGAGGAACACATCATTATCTGCAAATAATCAAAGATGGCTCTTTGGATGGAAAAGGGTTCTGAGCCCTTGACTGAAACCGAGAAAGCAGACCTCGATGCTATTGCTTCACTTAAAGAGTCTGCTGCCATTGAGCTTAAGGTCTCACTTTCTTTCTACGTTATTGTATCAATTAACCTTTGGTTTTGAATTTAAGGTCACTTTTTGGAAGTTTTCTAATTTTGCTTCTTTTATCGATTAATGATAACATAGATGCTAGAGTTAGTTGTATGGGTATGGCAGCTGAATTTGTTGTGAAGCAATGAAGTTTGAACCTTGTTTTCCAATTTACTTTTATTTGAGGTGTGCTTCTTCCAGAATTTTTCTTTATCAACTGTCAAATTAAATTTATAGGTTTTTGGATGATTTATTAGTTCACAATGTTTGTTAAGTTGCTGTTAGACAATTAGACTAGATGCGATGGTGAGTCTTGCTTCAAGTTGTACCTAGTAACTTACTGAAATATACTAACAGCAATTTTAAACTTAAAGTGTCTTCTTGGTTTTCTCACTCTTCAATTCTCTCTTCAGGAAAAGGGCAATCAATATGTCAAGATGGGTAAAAAACACTATTCTGATGCTGTTGATTGTTACACAAGGGCAATAAATCAGAAAGTCTTGAGTGATTCCGAGAACTCAGTTCTTTTTGCAAATAGAGCACATGTAAATTTGCTGCTAGGAAATTATAGGCGTGCTCTAACGGATGCTGAGGAGGCAATTAAGTTGTGTCCTTCAAATATCAAGGTAGTAATGTTTTTATGGTTGTTTCTACTTTCTATAGCACTCCGTTCTTAATAACTTTGAAAGTTCCAATGTGCTTCTGGTATTCTGGGTTTAATGTCTTGAAGCAATACATACCCTATTCAGGCTATTTATAGAGCTGCCAAAGCATCTTTTTCGTTAAATTTGTTGGCTGAAGCACAATCCCATTGTAAGAAAGGCCTTCAGTTGGACCCCAATAATGAAGAATTGAAGAAGCTTGGCCAGCAGATTGATTTAAAGAAATCTGAGCAGGAAAAACAAGAGGCAGAAATCTCCAAGGCTGTTGCCCAGGCAAAGGTTTAAATCTTGTGTATAGTGCTTGATCTTTGTTTTGATTTATTAACCAAAGCTTCATCAATATCATGTCTTTTGTTTGAACAACATGATGCAGGAACTTGTGTCTGCAATAGAAAACAGAGGTTTGAAGATTGGAAAGGCAATGTTTCGAGAACTGACCGGACTAAGAAAGCCAGTATTAGACAAAAATAATATTCTTCATTGGCCTGTTCTTCTCTTGTATGCAGAGGTTATGTCCAGTGACTTCATTGAGGATTTCTGTGAGACGGACATGTTTACATCTCATCTCGATGTGATATCCTTTTCTATAAATAGCTTTGTACGCTTTCTGTTTGAAAGAGATTTATTGTATGTGTACTTGTTAAGCCCTTAGCTATCAAACATATTTGCAGAAGATCAGCCACTTCCTTGGGACGATAAAAACAATTACAAACGTGAATTTGTGGAATTATACTATGAGGTAACCTCTCATTTGATTATTTTTATATGATGGGTTTGACTTAAAATGTTATAGTGATTCTGTTTGAAGGACTTGTTGATTCATGAGTCGTGAGTATGTGGAACTATTTGTTTTGTTGAACTTTGTGCGGAGAATGGCCATGTGTGAGGGAGTTATATATACTTCTAATTAAAACTGATGTGGGGTACCTTCATATATGCAAGCATTTATCTTGTCCCAGTGATTGAATATTTCTGTTATCAGTTGCTTCAATTCTCAAAGTTTGTACCATGTTTATGGATATCAAATCAAATATTATTTAATGTGTGTCCATGTTGAGTTCCAAATTTACCAGCTATTTTTTATTACTGAGATAAATTATCTGGGAAAAAAAATAAAGATAGAAGCAATTCTCAGGCATTAAATCTACAAAGTACAATTGCAGATGTTGCAATAGTAATTAATAATGTGTAAACTTCTTACATTAGACTCACTTTGACTGCAAACAGAGTGTTCCTAAATTAACTTTTTGCCAACATGTGCCTTATTGGACATGTTCTCGAATAAAAATCATATCTACAATAATTTATTACCAAAAGTTCTTTTTACTCATCCTTCGGCCCTGGTAATATCAGGCTGGTTCTGGAGTTTGTCTATCAAAGGCAAAACTTCTTCGTTATTTATTAGAGGGCACTGCAGCTTCTCATGCTGGTGATGAAGAGAAAGAAGGAGTTGATGATAACGACACTTTCACAGGTATGTTACTTATGAAGTTCTTTTCAAATTGATGTCTGGTTTCGTGGAAAGGGAGGATAAGACATTTTCTTAGATGCAATTCATGAACCTTTTTTGTGACATGGTACTGCTCTTTCAAGGTTTGACCTTGGTTTCTATATCTTTTAACATTACAATTTTGTTTGTGATCTCTGGTTTTCATCAGGAACTCCGAAGTGGATCAAAGTAAATGAAAGGAAAACGCTCCATGATGTTCTGAAAGATCCCAACTTTGTCATCCCCGGCATCCCAGGTAATATATTCACAAGACATCATTGCTTTTTCTTTCTTTGTTTTTTCTACCAATTGTTCTGTTTATAATTTAACCTAATCGCTATGTGTTTTGCAGTTTTCTATGTTGTTTCAAAGCGATCCAGCTTTTATGGCAAGTTCAAGACTGGAAAATGGGCTCCTCCAAGCATATGAGGACTGAGGAGGCAACATGAAACATTCATATTTCTCAACATCAAGAGTTAACTTATCTGGATCTTTTCATTGAAAAAAAGGATCATGATAGTTGCCTAATTTTTGTACCAGGGAACGAAGATTGATGTAACTTACCCCTTGATCATGTAACATAGTCTATTTAATTTTAAAAAGAAACTAGCAGGAGTCTAAATTTGAAACTCATGATTTGGTGCTGATCGTTTGCAGTTAGATTACATCTTGTGGTTTGAGGCATGCACATTTTTATGCACAATACAAGCTTGCACCAAGAGAACATTTCTGATTCTGAAACCCTGAAAAGGATAGTTTTTCTATTGAATAAAAAAATTAAATGATATACTTATTAGTCTTTGAAGAAATTAAAGGTATACTCTTTAATCTATAAAAATGATTAAAAAAAATATTATTTGATTCTTTTAAAGATAAAATTTTATATTTTAATCTTTCATAAATTTAGTTATTAACTCTAACAAAAACTCAGTTGATAGTTTACTGTTTTCAATTTTTAAACTGACAAGATGAGAAAGTTGTGGTGCCTTTATAGTGGAAAGGCATAGACTATAGTGAATCCTTTAATCAATGGTTGCTGTAGAGGCCACGAAATTTTGCAAAAACTTGCGTATTGGTTAAGGGAACCTGCAGGATCACCTAATGCTTTGCACTTTGTCGGTATGAAATTGGCAATAAGCCATGTGTTTGTGTTACAAATTCACATTAACCGAAATTATGAGATATGTTATATATATATATATATATATATAATCTCTTTCTTTTTGGTTGCCTAATGTATCCTCAGCCCATGGGCTAAGGACTAATCCTCCGCGAATTTGAGCTTCATTTAAGGGTTTGTTGCTGGTAGACCTGATCACGGGCTGGGCTCGTTAAAAAATGGGTCAGGCTTTTAGGGGTAGTAACTCAGAAAATCAAGGCCCGAGCCCGAGCCCGTTTTTCTTCAGTTCGGGCTCGGCCCGTTTTTACTAGATATGGGCCCGTTTTATATTCGGGCCCATATTTATGTGAAATAAAAAAAAAAAAAAGTTTAGACACAGGAAGGTTAATGGTGAGATTTAAAAGCTGAAACGACCGATGAAACTAAAAAATGAGCTCCAATGGAGTTGTGTAATCAAACAACCTCAAAATTAGTGTAAGAGCCCAACATCAAGTTCTGTAATCGAAATACAAAGTGACAGAATTTGTAGTGTGCTTTTGTGTGGATCGAGTTTGGAGTATGGTGGCCAAAAGAACTATGAAATGCACTGTGATTCTGTGAATGAAACAGCGGCGAGAAGAAGAAATACTTGAGCACAAACAGTAGGTTTCTTGGGTTTACCTCCAGTTAATTGACATTGGTTTATTATCTTTTATTAGATTAAAATATATTATTTTTTTATTATATTACATATATATTTTATATTAATTAATTACATATAAAATGGGTCGGGCTTGAAAAAAGCCCGAGCCTGGCCCATTTTTTGTACAGGCTTTTAAAATTCGGGCTCATATTTTTTCAGGCTGGATTGATCGGGTCATACGGGCTTTCGGACTCATGATCAGGTCTAGTTGCTGGCCAATTGGTTGTTGCGTACATAAGGCAAGAATCGAACCCGTGACACTTGCTTAAGCGACCTAGTGAGCTAACCACTAGACCAACCAAGTTTGATTATATATAAACTCTTTTAATTGGACTTGAAATGATAGAGATATGATCAAATTTAAGAGTTAGTTCATAATTTCATACTCGTAATAATTAGACTTGAAACGAGAGAGATATGATCAACTTCGTTTGTTTGATAAAGAGTTGTCCACTTTTAAATTTTAATTTGAAAAATTATAGAAGCATGTAAGACTAATATGAAATAAATTAAACATAAGGGGTCAATTTGAAGTTCACCCCATTTATAAGGGACCAATTTTAGGTTTTGTCCTATAAAATTATCAAGTTAAAATATAAAAGATTTTCTTAATATTTAGTTGTACAAAAATTGTAGACGCCGTATCAATCCGTTGAACACGTCTATTTTTTTTTTTTGATAATGTCATAGATTTTCCCATTTATTCGTGTAACGATCTAAGTAAAGACTAATTCAATTTGAGCAAAGACGAAACAATTGTGTCCTCCCAACAATGTGGACTCGAACAACACATCTAATTTTATACACCTAAACTTTTGATTATTTAGTTTATCTCTTTACTCTTTATTTCTCTTTGATTATATTTTACGTGCACTTCTAAAGAAAATTCAAAATTCATATATCTATTTCTAGATTAGTCATTATTTTATGTGTTTATTCAGATAAGTTTTTTCTCTTAACAATTCAAAGACAAGCCTATGTATTTAGTTCGATAAGTTTAATAGAAACATTTTTCCAAATTTAAATAAACATTAGGCCAGTCCGACAAGGTTTGGTCCTATAGTTCAAGGCGTGCCAAAAAAATTGGTGATTGAAAGAAATCGAAACGTCCTTCAATATGGGCATGTAGTATGTCCACCCTAGGATGGCCTAACGACACACATGTCAAGCTTTCAATCTTAGTTTTATAAATTTTTAATTTATATAGTGATACATCACTATTTGGGCGTACGCTCAAATAGCCCTCGAGACAGGCCCCTTCTCCCCTCCAAACCTGGTGAGGCGCACTCGTGCCCATCAGGTGCCCTCTGCAAGGTAAGAGGCGGCCGTGATCCATCCAGGGTCATGGCGCACGCCTTCAGACTTACACGCATTCACCCACGACTGCCTCGCTCCGCGATCCACGCTACTGGAGATCGTGGGCTACTGACTTGTTCATACCCACGTTCTCAAGTCTCCTGGCGACCATCCAGTGACGCGACACGCAATCACCCAATTGCCTTGTCCCGCAAATCTCGGTCTCCACCACTTCCACTGGTGGAGATCGTGTCTGACTACGTGGTGCGCCCCGCGCGTTGGCCACCACTCTCCCCCTGCTCTATAAATAGAGTTCAACCCAGCAGACTAAGGTTGGCTACTTCTCACCTTTCAGAATTCTCTTACTCTCATATCTCTCACACACTAACTTGAGCGTCGGAGTATTCTTCGCAGGGCCCTTGTGAAGTTCTTGTAGGTACTTGGACGATCAACTTGCTCTTGCAACCCACATTCGTTGAACTAAGTAAGTGTGTCCATTTTCTAGATATAGGAATAATTATTAAATAATTAAAATATATAATTCAATATTTTAAATATTATAATCATTAATGATTTGATTTTTAGTTAAATATATGAATTAAAAAAATATAATTTTAAAGATCGGAAAATAATATTTAATACAAATTAATAATTAAAAAAAATTAATTTTGAAGACTAAATTTTGAGAAACTAAATTGTTGATAATTTAAAAACTAAAAAACATATTTTAATTATTCAAAATTTAATTTATTATCTCAATAGATATTCAAATATTAAATAATAAATTTTCTCATTTATAAAAGGAAATATATTGCCACTTCCGAGATACCCGATAAAATTGAAAATTCAAACGATTTAAGTGCACAAAGATGTTTCCTTTTTGATCTTTCGTTTTCTTTTGGCTAAGATATAGCCATTTTCATGAAGTTATTTTAATACCACAAACTAAAAGCCCGATTTTCGTTCCGGTTCAAAGAGGTGTATGATTTTTTTTTTTTAGAGAAAATGCTATTTGACTTTTTTTTTTTT
>QANZ01016191.1:67455-89897 GCA_003254925.1 Chamaecrista fasciculata
TCAATGTGAAACTAACGTTTCAATTATGCCCCCAGTTTTGACTCAATGCCCATGTGGCAATTTTTTTTACTTATGTGTCATTTTTTTTGTCTGACTTGAATACGTGGCATGATGACTGGACATTCCTATTTTTTTTCCACCGTGGCATGATGACTGGATTTACATTTTTGAACATAAAAATTGAGTAAACTAGCAAATCAGTCCACCGTGGCATGATGACTGGATTTACATTTTTGGGACTAAAATGAATGAAGATAATGAAAAATGTAAATTCAGGGACTGATTTGCTAGTTTACTCAATTTTTATGTTCAAAAATGTAAATCCAGTCATCATGCCACGGTGGAAAAAAAAAATAGGAATGTCCAGTCATCATGCCACGTATTCAAGTCAGACCAAAAAAATGACACATAAGTAAAAAAAATTGTCACATGGGCATTGAGTCAAAACTGGAGACATAATTGAAACGTTAGTTTCACATTGAGGGCATACCTGAACAAAATAAAACGTTAGGGGCATAACTGAAAATCACTACAAACGTTAGGGGCACGAGAGGGTATTTTGCCTTATAAGAATTTAAATATGACTTAGTAGCCAAACGAAGGTTATGATTATTTAAAGAATCTTTTTAATTGTTTAAAAGGTAGATTCAACTAACGTATATATATTTCAGGCCAAAACAAAACTAACGTATATATATATTTTTTTGGCCGAAAGATTCAACTAACGCATATATTTACGGAAAAAGCTAACATATATATTAGTGAATTAAAATATTTTTTATTGTTAAATTTTACCTTAATTTTAAAGTTTATCTCTAAAATTTATTTAATGTTAATTTTATCTATAAAACTTCATATTTTGATCGTTTTAATCATGTTCATCTAATAAATTATAAATTAACTCCATCCTCTTACCTCTATATAATTTAATATGATACCATACCACCAAAGCCTTATCCCACTAGGTGGGGTCGGTTATATGGAACAACTAACGTTGATCCATACGAGAGACACGACAAATATTTTACGTTGGCTGTCGTAAAATATGATGTAATGTAAAATTATTTGAGAAAAATTTAAATTTTGACTCTGATTAAAAATTACATGTTTCAAGTGAGTAACTCGTTTCACGGTCAGACAAGTGAAATTAATCATATCTCTCTCGTTTCAAATCTAAATGCGACGAGTTCGAAACTATGTGCAAATGAGGTCAAATCGCCTCTCGGAAATAGATTTGGGACTAATTTAAAATATCATGAAAACATATAGGTTCAATTTAAAATAATTAAAATACAAGGGACCAATTTAAAATCTATCCCATATATAAAGGACCAATTTGGGACATTGGTCTTATATTTATTTATGATTATTAGAATATTACCTAACCAGTGGCCTATTAATAGGCAAAAACGAGTTTGAAAGATTCCAAATTTTCCAAATTCCGATGCACTTTTTGGTAGCCATTGATTGATTGCGAGAGATTGGAATTTCAGTCTGCATCTTCCACTTTCCTCTGTCACTGAAAGCAACGGACTCTCTACAAATTAGAGAATCACTCCCTACGACTCGTTCTTCCTACAAATATCATTCATTCTCGCTTCACAATCTCATTTCATTTTGGTTTTCGTTTTCCACACCTTCTTCTTCTTCTTCTACTACTTGCTCTGTTTCATTTTACACATACCCACTAGCTTTTTCTCTGCCATGGATGCTCTTACGTGCTCCGCTACTCATTTGAGCTCTCTTTTTGGTAACTCCACGGATTCTTCCGCCGCCGCCGAATACATCTGTCAACATTTCGAAGCCGTTTCCAACAAATTCGTTGAAACCACTTATGCTGTCGATAACACTTACCTTCTCTTCTCTGCCTACCTCGTGTTCGCGATGCAGCTAGGTTTCGCAATGCTCTGTGCAGGCTCTGTACGAGCCAAGAACACCATGAACATCATGCTCACCAACGTTCTTGACGCCGCCACCGGCGGCATTTTCTATTACCTTTTCGGATTCGCCTTCTCTTATGGCTCCCCTTCCAATGGCTTCATCGGCCGTCACTTTTTCGGCCTCGAGCGATTCCCATCCCCAAATTTCGATTACGGCTATTTTCTTTACCAATGGGCTTTCGCCATTGCGGCCGCCGGAATCACCAGTGGTTCGATTGCAGAGAGAACTCAGTTCATCGCGTATTTGATTTACTCTTCCTTTCTCACTGGATTGGTTTACCCTATCGTCTCTCACTGGTTTTGGTCCGTCGATGGTTGGGGTAGCCCTTCTCGCTCCGATCATCTCTTATTCGGATCTGGAGTCATCGATTTCGCCGGCTCCGGCGTCGTTCACTTGGTCGGCGCCGTCGCCGGATTTTGGGGAGCATTCATCGAAGGCCCTCGTATAGGCAGATTCGACCACGAAGGGAGACCCGTAGCCATGAGAGGACACAGTGGAACCCTAGTTGTATTAGGCACATTCTTGTTATGGTTTGGATGGTACGGATTTAACCCTGGTTCCTTCATCACCATCTTGAGATCCTATGGCAATAACAACAATTCACCATTTTACGGACAATGGAGTGCGATTGGTAGAACCGCAGTGACAACAACACTTGCAGGTTGTTCAGCAGCATTAACCACACTTTTTGGTAAGCGATTTTTGAGTGGGCATTGGAATGTGACAGATGTGTGTAATGGTTTGCTTGGTGGGTTCGCTGCTATAACTGCAGGGTGCTCAGTGGTTGACCCATGGGCTGCAATTGTATGTGGGTTCGTGGCTGCGTGGGTGCTTATGGGTTGCAACATTTTGGCTGAGAAATTCAAGTATGATGATCCATTGGAAGCAGCACAGCTTCATGGAGGATGTGGTTCATGGGGTATAATATTCACAGCTTTGTTTGCAAAGAAAGAGTATGTGAATGAAGTGTATCCAGGAGTGCCTAATAGGCCTTATGGATTGGTTATGGGAGGAGGAGGAAAGCTTTTGGCTGCACATGTTGTTCAGATTTTGGTGGTTACAGCTTGGGTTAGTGTTACTATGGGATCGGTATTCTTTTTGTTGCATAAGTTGAAGCTTTTGAGGACTTCGCCTGATGAGGAAATGGCTGGATTGGATGTTACTAGTCATGGAGGATTGGCGTATGTGTATAATGAGGATCTTGAGCTTGCACGACGTGGTTTTGGATCCAAGAGGGAACCTTCGTCACTCTGATTTTTAGTTTCTTTTTTCTTTTACTTTTGTTTTCTATTGATGAGGAGTTTTTGGGTTGTCGATAGAAATTTGTAAATACCTGTTTGCTTTGCTCATATTATCTCATCTCATATGCATTGTCAGTTGTAGAGGCATTCGAGTTTTCTTGCTTTTGAGTTTGATTCAATAAAAAGGTTGTAAGCTAGAGAGGATTTGTAGTTGATGTTGCTAGTTATAACCCACCAGGAAGCGTTCTATTTTGTCTTTCAACCAACATGGTCCTTTACATCCATAAAAAAAGAAAAAAAGATGGTCCTTTACAGTTTAGTAGTTTACACAACCACATCATACATGTGCTTGGCATTAGATATATAAAGTTTATGCAAAAGTAACTTTTTGCAGTTTAAACTTTACATTATTTTTTAATTTTATTTATAATTTTTGTTTATTATTAATTTTGTCTTTAAAAATTTATATTTTAGTTGATTTTATCTTTTACATTAATTCATCTAATTGACTGTAAATTTTATATGACTTATGACTATATAAAAATACTGGAAAAGAAAAAGTAAATTTTGATGTAGACTGAAAATTATGTAAAATCTAGAGAATAAAAAACTACTTTTGTCTAAAGCTTATATATATATGTCAACTACTCAAATTTCATTTTGGTCCTAAAATTAATTTTAATTTTAAAATAATTCTCAAATTATCACTCTTGTTCCATTGTTCTTCATGCAATTTGAAATTTCATGTTGGATACAATTATCAGAAATTTGGTCTAGAGTTCTTTTTTTTAAGAGAGAAAATGAAAATGACATTAAGACCTGTCGATTGAACAAAAATGATAGTTTCAAAACCACTTTAAAACCGAAAAAAAAAAAAGGAACTTTTAGGCCGAATGTCACAAGAGGATATGTACGCCTAGGCCTAGGGTTTCAAGACTTGAGGTATAAAATCAATAACATGAATACACTCACTGGCAGTATTCATATTCTTTGGAATTTCATTTTACCTTCCATTTCCATTGCAAGCCTTAAATTCAATACCAACTTATGGATTTTCATCCAAGGAATACTTCTTCTATATGGCATGATAAAATAATGTTCTTCATGCAATTTGAAATTTCATGTTAGATACAATTATCAGACATTTGGTCTAGAGTTTTTCTTTTTTATAAATAAAAACTCACGGGTAGATAAAGAAGAGGTCAATTAATGAGATGTGAACGGGAATGGGATTTTTCTGTCAGTGGAGGAAAAACTCCGAAGAAGGGTGGAGTAGCAATATCATATCATAACTCAAAACGATGGGCGCAAATCGAATAATGCAGTACAAATTACAAACAAAAAACTTGCAAGTTTACCAGGCGACATGGGGAAACACTGATCATGAGAGCGGCCATTACACTGAACTTTATTTTACATCAACCACAACCAGTTACTAACACCAGCAAAATCCAGAAAGACACCCCTTAACATTTCCATTCATGGTGAAACTTGAAAGATTAGTTTAGAAAGATGCCTCATACATCCACCGCAAGCACACAACGGAGGCATCCCCCTTCATGCATGAGATCAAATGCCTTGTTGATCTCCTCAAGAGTTAAATTGTGGGTGATGTACTCATCAACCTTGATTTCCTGGAAATTGAGAAGTGAAAAACATATTACTCATGAATACTACTACAGCACCAACAATGGAGAATGCGTTATTGCCTAGGATCATGGCAACAAGAGTGGGAAAACCTTACCTTCTTCAAGTACTTGTCTACAAGCCAAGGCACTTGTGAGCGGCTCTTAAAGCCACCAAAAGCTGTTCCTTTCCAAACACGACCAGTCACCAACTGGAATGGACGAGTTGAAATTTCTTGCCCCGATCCGGCAACACCCACAATAACTGATGTCCCCCAGCCCTGAAAATTTTGAAACATGTCAATATTTACAAACATAATATAGTAATATTTTTGCAGTATAGCTGCACTCACCTTATGACAGCATTCCAGAGCAGATCTCATCACTGAGACATTTCCAATGCACTCAAAACTGTAATCCACTCCCCCATCAGTGAGATCAACTATGACCTGCTGAATTGGTTTGTCACCGTGGTCTTTCGGATTAATAAATTCAGTGACTCCAAAATTCTTGGCTGCAAGATATGATAGCAAAAGGGAGACAAGTAAATTTTTTTAGAGATTCTCATAATATGAATAATCTCTTCTTCAGCACTGTCCTCCTAAAATAATTGATTGGTAAACCTAAAATTGAGGAAATACAACAATAAACAGAAAATATCACACACAACAAGATTATTTAGTAATTAGTATAGAAGTACACCATGATAGCAGAGAAACAATGAACGAACAGATTAGAAAAAATAGAAATACAACTCAAAATAACATACATATCGAGATCATACAATAGCGACATTATTCCACTTGTATGAGTAAATAATATGTTTTAAAACCGCATAATCTTCTTCCCTCATCAGATGGCAATATCAAAAGTTTGATTACTGGACTGTCAGGCTCTGGGCGCTAGTCAACATATGGAAAAGTGATTGTCAAAATAATTGAGAAACTTGGTAAGGGGTCACTTCACAAAATTTGAGCCATTCAGTCAAGGTTGAGTCAACTGTCAAGCAAACCATGACGTACCTATATCAAACTTTTTGCTGTCAATATCTATGCCAATGACCCGGGATGCACCAGCAGTTTTTGCACCCTCTGCAACCTGTAAAGTAAAGGCCATTTATCAAAGATAGGAACCTCCAAAGTGAAATTTTGATGAAGTGTGTGAATAACAACTACAGCTCAGAAATTATTATAATGTGCTATTGCTTTTTTAGAAACTTACAGCAAGCCCAACAGTTCCAAGGCCAAAAATAGCTACAATTGACCCTGGTTCCACCTTTGCAGTGTTCCAGACAGCTCCAAGGCCTGAAAGATCATTTTTCATTAGTTTTCACTTATAATTTCCAAAATGTGTTGCCATTTAAATAAAATAAACAAAATTGACAATGAAGTCGACTGATGGTTCCAAAAACCAATCCAACAAGGCTTTCTTTAACATCCTTCAACGTGAAAGGTTAATTGAGATTTAAGAAAGCTTAAACCCTATCGTGGTTCTGACAAATAATGAGACTCCTACATCTTTTAAATTCAGTTTTTATTTTTAGCAACATATTTATCTGCACCTTGCTACCATAGTTTTACCCACTAATAGGTTCAAAATCGCTTCTTATGAGTTTTTCATAAACTGCATAGGCAAATCTGAGATCATTGTCACATTATTATGCATTCATCAGACAACCTATGACAACAGAAAAATGGCACTACCAAAGGATGGGGCGCTCATATAATATGCTAAATAATAATTTTATGGGAGAATATTTACCAGTCGGAACACCACATCCAAGCAAACAAACTTTCTCTAAGGGAGCTTTTGGGTCAATTTTAGCTACACTAACATCATGAACAACAGTGTATTGACTAAATGTTGAGGTTCCCATAAAATGATAGATGGGCTTTCCATTGATAGAGAAACGACTCTTGCGGTCACTCAGCATGACCCCAACTCCAGTGGCAGCACGAACTTTGCCACAAAGATTCGTTTTGCCTGATTTGCAAAACTTGCATTCTCCACATTCAGCCTGATAACAGGGGATGACATGATCTCCAGGCTGAACATCTGTAACACCTTCTCCAACACTTTCTACAATCCTGTTCCCAAATATAGACACCTATTAACAATCAAGTATGCCAATGCATACGTTCATAGCTTGTAGCTTAAAATGTATACATCACTTACCCAGCAGCTTCATGACCAAGAATACAAGGGAAGAGACCTTCTGGATCCTGTAAATTAATTTAAGCAAACTTCATATAAGACAGGATTTTGGGTGGAAATAACCTGTTATAGACTTTTTGGTGCAAAACTGACGGGATAATAGTTCTAAATCTGGTCAGAAAATAGGGCATCTCTGATTATCAGACATGGGTCAAATGGCCACTTAGCATTTTTCACATAACAATACACATTTGTTTCATGTTTTATTGGACAAAACAAAGTGTAAGATTTGTTCGTTTACAATTAAGAATTTCTGAAAAAAAAAAAACTACATGTTATGGAAAATTTAGGCTGATATAGGTTTTCGACTGAGAACTAAAGACTACCCTCAAATTAGTGAAATTTTAATAAAAAAAGGTGCAAATTGCAAAAGGCTCCAAAGTTGTACAATTTACAGGGACTAAACACACAAAGTGAGATAGATAAGCATTGCAAGCCCTTACTAAACACACAAAGGCTCCAAAGTTGTACAATTTACAACTCGAATAACACCTATGATCCAAGCAGCACATGAATTGTTCAAGTAATGGCAGAAAAGTAATAACAATGAGCCGGTAACCGGTCAAATTTCAAAAATCCAAAGAATGTATTAAATATCCAAATCCCCAAAAAAATGTCTACGTTTATACACGCTCCAGAAAGCAGATACCCAAAATTCATGGAGTATCCAAAATAACAGAAATGAGAAAACTCATGAAAAAGATTAGGGAAATGGGCACTGGATAGTAACTTGGTAAGTAACGCAAATTTTTAGAGTTTCAAACTTATGCAAATGTCAATTACATAAAACAATGTCTGAAAGACATTAATCTAACAAAAAAAACGAAGTAATGAGTACAAATTGTAGTATACAACATACATTTTTCCCAGAAAATAGTATACATTTAGTCAGATTATTACATGTAATAAACATATTTATGACCGATCGGGGCAAAGGGAATTTAATTTGTAGGGACCCGACCAAATTGCCATTAATTGAAAAAGTCAAAAAGGGGGAATGAGAATGAATATTACCTTGCCGCTCCAAGTGTAAGCATCGGTGTGACAGAGAGCGGTGTAGAGAATCTTGACTCGAACTTCGCCAGCCTGCGGCGGAGCCACCTGAACGTCTTCGATGGTCAATGGCTTGTTGGGTTCCCAGGCCACCGCCGCTTTAGGCATACAAGTTTGACAAAAAAAGCGTAAGCTTATTAGGGATTCTCTAATTCAGGCAAAGCATAAGGCATCCATCGGCAAAACAGAACAGAAAAATGTAAGAGAGAGAGAGAGAGGGAGTACCTTTGCAGGTAATGACTTGACCTTGAGTAGCCATGGAAGCGATCCAAAATGCACAAAGCAGAGTCACAGAGTGAGATAATTTCAGGTGGTGCAAATAGAGACAAATACTACACAAGTATATATCAATCAAAGATTAGACAAATACTTGACCTTGGACAGATCTCACCGTTCGTGAGCATTATTGTTTTGTAAAAAGGCCCAAAACGGATCTCTTACGGGTTTAGGCCGATGGGGTCGAAACTGCCAGAGTAGTGCAAGGTCCAAAGATGAAACGCAACAATTAAATAATTTGTTCATTTTTGTTTTGGACCAATTTGTGTCTATATATATTTTTTCTTTTGAAATTTATATTGGAGTTTTTTTCTTATATTTATTTTTTTCAACAAAGTCTTTTTTTAAGAGCTAATGAGGTTTGGCCCACCCACTTGGTTACATTCTATCTATGACAATTGCATAGTCTGAGTTCGATTCCTGATGATGCCTCATTTGGTAGGTTATCTGTAAGCTGTAAGTACTCATTGAGCCTCAAGACCTACCCTAACTCTGGACTGGGGCGTTATCCCCTCACCTAAATTTTTCTGTACAAAAAAGAAGAAGTCTTTACTTAAGATAAGAACATGCGTGAAAACATTTGAATAATTTTATATCTTAGAATGGCACAAAATTAATTATTTAAAAATTAAGAAGAATTTTTTTTATTTGGCAACTTACTTAAGTTTAAAAGAGAAATTGTCTAAATTAAATGTCTAGTTCAAAAATAACATAAAAAATCAAACAAAATTATATTTCGAACTAAAGGTTGGAAAAAAAATTGATGACCAAAATGAAATTTATCTTATAATTCAAGAACCAAAATGAGACTTTGATCATTGACAAATCAATCATAATTTTCTAAAATAATATAAATTAAGTGAAGATAGAAAACCCATTGTTTGCTTCGATTGTGCTACCAAAGACTCTGAAGAAGTTGGAATAGGAGAGCATTCATCATATACATATATGGTGGGCTCACTATTTAGATGTTTTGAGCATTTATCTACTCTACCCTTGGCTACCCAAGAAGTGCGTCCTTTGTTTGCATTTTGTCATTGTTAAGATGTAAAAATACTTCTATACTTAAACAGATCCAAGGAAAAGAAAAATGTCAAACTCTATAGTTTTACTATGGCTATCGCTATCATCGTCGAGTCTTAGAAGATTAATATACAACTAATTTGTGTTTAATTTATTGCGGCATGTGTTGAATTTGAGATCCGTGTGAGGCCATTAGAAAGAAGGATGGGTTTCTAGAATGCCACCGACAAAAATGGTCATTTCTGGGGTAGCCTTATCCTCAAAGCTCACGAATCACAATTATGTAACAGTGGTGGCACAAAAATACATACATACGTGTTCTTTTGACTTTTACTATGATCTGTCGTCCAACCTGTTTGCTTTTTTTTTTTTAAAGAAAAAAAAGGTATTAAAAAAATTCTTCAACACCACGACTGAAATCTGCTCAACGACCAACCCTTAATAATAAATTCATCGAAATCGAGGGTCTATCAGGTTTATCATAGAATGATCACATGTTATACCTTACCCATTATCTTAAATATATATGTCCAAGCAAAAGTTTGAAGTTTGAAAAATTTAAAAGTAGTATTAATGAAAGGTTATTGCAATAATTTTAATAAGAAAAGTTTATTAGATTGATGTGAAATTAAAATCCCCATGAGGTCAAAGGTGCATTAAATGATTTAGTTGAAAAACTAAATGGTGATGCTTACAGGATATGAATAATGAATTGGATTTTTGGATAGTTGAATTGTTATACTCATATATATATAACATTGATATTTTTGCAATATGTCTTATCATCTTGTAATTAGCAGAGGCAAAAGATTCCTTAGTTTTTTTAGTTTCCGAGAACCCTCATTGCATGTAGCCAAGCCATATATGATATATCCAAGCAAGAAGAATTAAAAGCAACTTTTTCTTTTCTTTTCTTTTCTCACACTGCCTGCTCCATCATCTGCTTGTGCTTCATATCCATCCATGGCTGCAGATTCCAATTCAAAACTGCGAATCATCGTTGAGAAAGATCCTTCAGAGTCACGCCTAGCTGAATTGAACATCAAGTGCTGGCCCAAGTACGAGTTTTTATAATTTGATTTTGATTGGTGTGTGTATATACGCGTATGGATTAATAAGTTAAAGTTATGGATGATATATATAATGTGAAAATATATGACTTATTTGTGTTTGATGGATGGGGTTGGGTGATAACAAAAAAAAAAAGATGGGGTTGTTCTCCAGGGAAGTACCAGTTGAAGTTTGATGCAGAAGAGACATGTTATTTGTTGAAAGGGAAGGTGAAGGCATACCCTAAAGGCTCATCGGAGTTTGTGGAGTTTGGTGCTGGAGACCTTGTTACTATCCCAAAAGGACTAAGTTGCACTTGGGATGTCTCTCTTGCTGTCGATAAATACTACAAATTTGAGTCATCATCATCATCATCATCTTCTTCTTCTTAGTGTATTTGAACTTTTACTTGTAGCCATGTAGCTTTTCTTTCTTCATACATCAACCTATTCTTTCAAAAGTTCCTTCACAAATTTTGTCAATTTTAGCTTTGATTTTCTCCATGGCGCGTTGGGCTTTCCCTCTGGGTGAGGGTGAGGGCAATCAATCTTAGTCAAAGGAGAAAACAATCAGTTAATTTTCACCAAAAAAAAAAAAAGAATAATCAGTTAATGCTTATTATGTCCTTTCCATACCCATTATAGTTTTTTTTTTTTGGCAGCTTTTAATGCTCATTTGACTCGTCAACGCTTTATTTTTTATTGTTCCTCCAAATCATGAGCAAAAAGAAAGACCCAAAGAAAGAAAAAAATTCTCCTTTCTCTAGCTCATTATTTTAACAAACCATTTTCGCGTTCGTTTCGAGGCAAGATGCCCCATCCTCACCTACTCCTATTATTTTCCGACTTAAAAAAGATCTTACAAACCCGTTCCAAGATTAATAAATATACTATGTAATGCGACAATAGCATGATTTCTAGATTTGGTGGGATGAAGCTGTATGGTCAAGGATTGTGATTACTTATATATGATAATATTATAAACCTCTCGTCAAACAAAATCTTGAACTTCTTAAGGTTTCTTTTTTCGCTTGCTGTCTCTCGTCTACATAACTGGTAGGATTATGACGTCTTGTTATTTCTCATCTAGACTACTACTCAAATTCTTCGGAACTTAAGTAAAACAGATTATCTAATGTGTATCCAATCTTTTGCAAAAACAAACCACTGATTTGCACACAATTTAAGCCATCCTATGTAATTAGTCCCCTTTCTCTTTCCAACAATAGCAACCCTTACATCAATTAGGTCATATATCAGCGTTGGATCAAGCAAGCTTATAACATAATCCAAGAGGCAATAAAATGGTAGGCAGTAGGCTCAAGAGAAAATACTATCTATTTGTTACTTCGCTTCAAGCCTAGTTACCCAATTACGTTAACTCTTACTAGTGAATGCTCTAACTTAACGCCCTGTGCTTTTCGGGCTCAAAGTCTTCCTTCACTAAGAAGAAAACATTCAGGCAAAACAAAAAAAAACATTTACTTTTCTTTTTTCTAACTACTGAACATGTTACTTAAAAGATATAAAACAGAAAATTCCTGCTCCTTGGTTGGTGGAGAAAGGAGGGAAAACAAATGTGTGAGCAAGGGACAATATTAGTACATAATCATATACATGAATAATACAAAATATACACTTGCTGCTGCAATTGGTAAGGCTCTAGCACTCAAATTCCTGTGCTCAACATCGGGTATGGAGTTAAGTCAGTGCAGATCATCAGCGGAGACATCTGAAAGAAGATTAAAAACAATTTCAATGCCTTTTACTACTGTCTTACACCTTTAAAAAAGTTGAGACCAAAACAAACAAACAAATAAAAACTCATTTTACTAATAGAGTAGGAAAGTTGATGACAAAGTATGTCGTATTTTCATTTCACAAAAGAATGCAACCAACGAAAGAGGGAGGAGATTGGAAGTCTTACACTTACCATCTAGGCAGTACGGATAATATGAGGCCAGATCATCGAATCCTAAAACCCAATCATCTGTCTAAACCTGCAATCAAATGATAACTTATAAATATGCTACTTGTCAATTATTCTGACCCAAAAAAACATCCTTAGATGTCTTATTACATAAGTACGTGAATTTATAAAAAGAGAGCTTGACATTTTTTGAGAAAAAGAACATCCCTATATTATTTAGGACATATACAACATATGAATTCTAAATATTTCATAATGGTTATATCAAATCATCTTATCAATAATTGACAAGTAAATTTTTCAATGAGAAAAAGTTTCTTCAGCCACTACCATAAACAACAGAAAAGCACCGTATAACAGCAAACAGTAGAAAAGGGAGAAAAGATATCCTAATTGTATGAATAAAAAAACACATCGAACCAGAACTGTAAAATCTAAAATGATTTATTCCAGACACTACGCAAATCATATAATTTATAGTTTAGTGGGCTTCTAAAACATTGAGATTGACTATTATAGATCAAGTCTTCCTTTCTGCATTCACCATGAAAGAGTTGGGCAAGAGACGTGTGAAAGACAGATTCATTTATTTCACCATCAGGGAAATGATGACCAGAAATATAATTATACCATAGCTTTTCCCCCTAATTAATCCTCAAAACAGTTGAATTCACCATCCACACTTGTCGTTCACATTCAACACCATCCAGAAGAATTCCTCCCTCCCCCCACCCCCTCTTTTCTTTTTGGCTAAGAACATCACATCAGCACTAATAAACAGTTTTGGTGAATGTATAAGAACCCAAAACTGAGAAGTAGAACCTTGCTTATTGACTTACCCCAACAATGTTCTCGGGATGGTAACTTGGTCCTGTGACATTCACAGCATGAGCACCATCATACTGGAGCACCCTAAGCTTTCCTTCCTATAACCAGAAGCATAAGATTACTAACTGAAGAATCAAGGATGTTAGAAAATCTGTTGGTAACAAACAAAATAATACCTTTGTTCCATAAACAAGCCCTCTCCCAGCAAAAGGATGAAAGCAGGCAACATTGACCTCATCCTCTGCACTAGGAAGCACCCTCACAAGCTCCATATCTGACACTCTATATACCTGAAACATACTAACAAATTCAGGGACCTGGAATTCAGCTTTAAAAGATTTCTAGGTATAAAAAGGGTAATAGCTGAAAATAGTCAGTGTCAGACTATACATGAGCATAAAAGGTCAATAACAACTCATGACAACAAAAAGTAAATTGAATGTTGCAGAAAAACTACAACTGGTGGGGTGAATTTGTTATTTCACAATGACCAACAACTAAGATGAAAAAACAATATTGGGATTGAGATAAGAAAAGAGAATTTACCTCTAACACTGTATAAATAGGCAAGGTTGTTTCTCCATCAATGACAATGCTTTTCAGAAGAGAGCCATGGCGACGACCATATGCAAGCAGTATGTGCTCAGATGTTGGTGAGAACTACACATTAAACAACATTATCGCAGATTCAATCCATGAAATAAGAACATCACAAATTAAAATGTTTAAACGAAGAGAAAAATACAGAAGCAGGCTTGAACATTTTAGTAATATTATACAGAAGATATCGGGACAAAAAAAAGTATACTGGATACTATAATAACTTAGACAGCTTGTAAGACCAATGGATTTACTAACTTATTTTTATAGTGCTGCGATATAAAAGACCCAAAAAAAAAGGGCACGAACCTCCATGTGTGTGTAGAGAGACATGCACATCATATTTTAACATCACAGGCTTACTCAAAGAAAATACATAATATAAGCAGACCACAACAACAACAACAACAACCAAAGCCTTTTCCCACTAGGTGGGGAATATAAGCAGACCACAACAACAACCACCAAAGCCTTATCCCACTAGGTGGGGTCGGCTATATGAATCAACTGACGCCAACATGTTCTATCCTTGCACATGTCAACCGTAAGGTTATTGATAGCTAAATCTTTTCGGATAGTTTCTTAAAAAAATAAGCAGACCACAATCTTAAAAAAATCCAGATGGCATAACTTCAGTAGAAGAGTACTAAGGGCCTTATCCATTTAAGTAATTAACTACCTGGATTGAGGTCAGACAATGAGCTGCTCTAATTGCCTGAGATGCAAGCACCAATCCAAATCTGTTCAAGAAATATGAAATGTGTAATTGTTTTAAATTATATTGTATCCCCCATAGATTAAGTGGGTGAAAGTGAGCTAGTTGGGTAACAGGCTAGAATGAAGTCTACACAAGAAACAAAATGATGAGGGAAGTAAGCCTTACGTTGCCTTCTCAAGGGAATATATGCGAAGCTCATACATGACTTGGTGTGCGGAGATTGGATGTCTAGTTGGTGATGTTGCAGCTCCTTGCTCCTGGTGTACTAGTGTTTGTAACCCTGAATCAGATTCTACATGAGGAACCATACATGCAACACAGGCTGCTAAAAATTTACCACATGGTGAGAAATGGGCTCCCATTTCACTGCAAACACATTGCAAATTAAAATGTAAGAATGGCATTAATTTAAGAAAAATTTTAAGAATTTACATTTCCATTAATCAATCTGGTACATAACCTTTCAAAAAGTAATAAACACAAACGCGCGCGCGCACACACACATAACACAAAATCAACTCAAACCATGAAAAACAAAGAAGCAAGGGGAAACAACTGTAATTTCTTTATGGCAAAAATAAAGCTTGATCAACTCATTATATCATGATATCATAAATTAAGAAGATACCTGCAAAGGACAGCATGTGGTATGGTTAGGCGACAACTATCAGCATTAAGAGGGGCACCGGGATTTTTTATGTCATGCGACCAAACTCTTAGCTTCACCGTGCAAGGCAACTCTGCAGCAGCCACTGATGTGGCAAGTTCTGACTGGATCCTACTTGCAATGGTTTGGATATCAGTCCCATCATGCATGTTATTAGTAGATGTGGCATGATTTCCAAATTCATACTCAGATACATGCGAATGTGGAAAATGATTCTGTAAACCTGATCTGACAGAAGCTCCTGGTATTGTGATGCTTCCAGGCATTGCTGCCTCAACATTATGAGTAGATAAATTAGGTGATATGGTAGAAGAACCAATCTGTTGAGCTAGACTGTCACGACTGCCAACCCTGTGAGAAAGCATTGGGGGAACACCAACTTGGCTTTGACCCATTAACCATCCTTGTATAAAGGGTAGCTCCCATCCACTTGAGTCTCTTGAAGGAAAAAGCTGGTGAAATTGACCGAACTCTGAAAGAACCTCATGATTTCCACCTCGTCTAGATAGTCCATGCAATGCGCCACTAAAAGAATATAAATTAGTAGAGTTTCCTTGTTGATTTCCTTCAGCTGGTTCTGCTTCATCAGTTGCCATACCATCCATTGTTAGGTTACCAGTGGCAATTCCCATTCCACCAGAGAAAGTAGCAAGGGCAGTATATTCTGTATTAGTTTGAGAGATGGTGGGAATTTCAGAGAATGTATCCATGGAAGACATTCTAGCATCATATGGCTCAGGTGCACTTGTGCCTGCCTGAAACTGCAACGATGTAGAAGATTCAACATGTGTGCCACCTGAGCCAAAAATATGACCAGCCTGATGTACTTCCGTTCTCAAATCATCTGTAGTGTATGAAGGCATGAAGAAGAAAGGTGACACAAGGGATGGTTCATTAGACAAATTAACATGTTCCCTAGAATGAACATTTGTAACAAAAACTGCTGGTGGAGGATACTGTAAATAGCCAAGGGATGTTGCCTGTGTCATTATGGAATCTGAAGAGTCAAGATCATTGACCTGCACATCAATAGAACACCCCCCACGCAAAAAATTAAAAAACCAACAATGAAATATTTTAAATATCATGACTAAATAATCAATCAAATGCATTTAACTCATTTACTGATTTACCTCAGCAGTTAAAAGATATGGTGCAGCATGTGGGTGGAAATGCACAGCCCTAAGTGAACGCCTTGTCTTCAACACAAAAGTCGGTGCAGATGCTTCACCTCTTTTGTAGTGCCACATGTATAACTGAAACAGTATTTTAAAACACACTATCCACAAAAAGTTCCACCAGAAAATGAATAAGAAGTTAAAATTTTAAACAAGAAAGGCATTTGGAAAAATTATTGCCTTGTGGCCTGATGCAACAGCAAGTATGTCTCCTTTGGCATGGAAAGCAATGGATGCAATGGGGCGATCTGTGACAACAAACCCAATAGATTCAACTAGGAGTAATAACACAAACAAAAAAAGCAATTTAATCACTAACAGTAAGCAAAAGCAACTCAGGAGTAAGGAGACAGGAAGTAAAATTACAGAAATGGTGAGAAAACAGGCACTGTGATGTGTTAGCATCCCATAAGCGAACTTCCTGATCAAGGCTACCACTAGCAAGTATTTGTGGATGTAGAGGATGGAACCTAACCTGTAATCCATTATCACGATTAAAATTGGAAAACAAAGTGGCAGCTGACCACAATGTCAACAACATAAAATAAGTTTCTAGAAGGTAAAAAATGCTTGCAGGGTGAGAAAGGAAAGCACACATAACTAAAACCAAACAACTAACATCTCAAAATATGGCATAACCATCTGGCTGGGAATTAACAAACCTTGAACTTCAACACAAGAATCAATATGTACTACTAGCATTGACTAATATATAAGATAAAAATTTGATTGAAAGGCCTGATTCACTGGGACTAAAATTTCCTCCACCGCTCATTATTATACAAAAACTATCTAAGTAACCCAAAAATCGCAATAAACACATGAGGTACAAATACAGACCAAAAAAAAACTACCCATGAAAGGAAAAAAAAGAGACCGAAATCATATGGCAAATATTAAAGAACTACATCAACAGAATAACTGATTTGGGCATTGTTGGATAAAAGTGAGATTTTAACTCAATTAAATGACGTTATCAATCTGCTAGTACCTCAAAGTATTTCTAATCAAACTTAATGCAAACGGAAAGAGTTCACACTGACTTACCACCCAAGGTGTTCTCCTATGACCCATTAACACCTTTAAGCAATTTCCAGTTTCACAATCAATTATCTTTACAGTGTGGTCACCACTGCATAAAACAACAAGGAACCAGAACTCAATACCAGAAGACATAGTTTTTAGTTCACATTACCCAAAAAAAAAGGGTGGAGGATAAAGTACAACTTACTGCGTGGATGCAAGCACTTTTCCATCTGGACTAAATGCTGCAGCAATAGTAGACCGTGGAGGAGGCACTAAAGAGCAATACTTAGCTGACAAATGGTGCAATGACTCTGCCTCAACCCTGAAAATCATAGTTAGAATTATTGTTTATCAGCATTACTTTTCCTGATGAAAGGAAAAGAAAATCCACATACTCAAGAAACTATCGTTTCCTTAATACAAGTTAAACATTTAAGCTATGTGAATACCATGAGAGGAGACCACTTCTTGCATCTCTCGCTGCCTCGTTACTAGATCGAGAGGAAGAACCAGATTTCAATTTAGACGTTTCTCCCCAATGCCATTTTGGCACATGTTTTGTTCTAGATGAAATCTCTCTCCTTGCTAGCAAACTAAATACATTTCTACTGCTGAAAAAATTGGACAGATTGAATAAGTGAAGGCATTGAAATATTTATAAAAGTTTAAATACTCTATAAACAGCAGAAAAAAAAATGCCAAAGCAGACAACAATAAGCTCCGTAGGTATTAGAAAGTTATGAATTATCATATTATACTTCCATGAGTAAGCACCATGCAAAGTATAGTTGTAAGAAGGAGCAGTACTCAACCAGCTAAGGCACGAAATTCATAACAACTTAACAATTAATTTTACATCCTCCGTGAACAAGCAAAGCATACTTAAGAGAGTCCTTATGAGTCCCATTCTTTCATGATTATGGTCATTAATTCACAAGCCTGCCTTCCGTGAACAAGCAAAGCACCATTCATGTGATATCAAATTACTTTGATCCCAATTTTGGCATCGGCTAAGTTAGATGGCCGGATGTCAGGATCGCACCTTGTGTAATAACTATTGGGTAATAACTTTCGGCTAGATAGCAAGAATACGGAGGAACAGGGTGCCGTCAAACACTAGACAGAGACTAACAATCAAAGAGCTAACAGCTCAGACCTCAGATGACCCCAAACACAATCTGACCCTGATGTATTAGGCTCAATCCCGACCCCTTCTCTTATCCCATGTCAAAAAAATGCAGAGACAAACACAATGAGTCAAAGTTTACAAACTACCGGCAAACTTATGTTGCCAAAATTGAAGGTACCATACCTTTCAGTATTCTTGATTTGCTCAAAGATGAAACAATATGAAATCGAAGTCGAGATTGACAAAAACCCAAACCCGAAAAATAAAAACCCAGAAAATCAAATTGATGTAAATTGAAGGGACCGTCAGGGACAGGAATTCTGACCTGCTGTTGGAATTACACGAAGATGACGATGCAAGCAAGGTCTGGTCACGGTGCCGAGGAAGTCCCGCCATTTCTGTCGATTTCATTGAGATTAACAAGAAGGATCGAATCTGAGAGATATACTGGAGGAGGATGGATCAAGGGGTACGTTAGTTCTCAAATACTAATATCTGAAAGCGCAATTCAGCGTTTAATCCCGGAAATTGCAAGTTCGAACAGCACAGAGCCTGTCCTCTCTCCCCCAGAAGGCGCGTGGGTCGCTCAATTCCGCTACCTTGTTTGATTTTAGAGGGAGACACGGCAAAGACCTAGAAAGACCAGGACATGACGCTTTCTTTGATCCATTCCGGGATGAAAACAAAATTATAATGGAGTTTTGGGGTAAAAAATGAAATTGCCATTCTTACAGTAATTTTTTTTTTTTTGTTAAAATAATTATGTCGAATACATTTTATAAGATAAGCATTCTCATCACCAAATTATTAAAAATTAACTACCAAAAAAATAAATATTAAAAATTAGGGTAAATTATACTTTGGTACCATGTAGTTTGGTAATATTTTACTTTGATACCCTGTGGTTTAAAAAATGACACTTTGGTATCTTGTGGTATTCTCCGTTAACACTTTGATACCTTTTGAAGTTTTTTTTGTAATTTTAACCATAAATTTTACAAAAATTGCATATTAACCCCACAAATTTTTTAAAGTTTTCATTTTAGTTCCTAGAAAATATGTATCCAATGATCTATTTGTAATTTTCTGAAAATTTTTTAGGGTCAATATATAATTTTTGCAAAATTTGTTATGGTTAAAATTACAAAATAACTCCAAATGGTACCAAAGTGTTAATGGAGAATACCACAGGGTACCAAAGTGTCATTTTTTGAATCATAGGGTACCAAAATGAAATATGACCAAACTATAGGGTACCAAAGTGTAATTTATCTTAAAATTTATATATATTTAAAGGAGAATATAAAAATGATTTTTTTTTCTAAGAGTCAAAGTGTTTTTCATTATCTAAGATAATTTTATTCAAAGAATTGTCAAATATTAAGTGTAGACATTTATTTCAATGGTGATTTAAACTTAGATTAACTATACTATGAGAAACTAGTTGAAATTCTCTCATTCTTTTTGTTGCTCGTCTCATATTTAAGATTATGTCTCAATTAATCTAAATTTGACATGTGACATACATTTAGCTACAATAATCTTCCAAAAGAAATAGGAATGTGCTATAGGAAGCTCGATAGCCCGAGCAATCCACCGAATTTTTGTCTATCTCTCTTCTCTTCTTGATTTTTTTTTTTTATTTTTTTATTCTTTGTTTTAGTTAACATTTTAAGAATTTGTGCCAAATCAAGTATAAGAATTGAAGAGCTGAAAAACTCAGTGGCTCCCCATACATACCCAAAGAAGTATATCTTTTTATAAAATCTCAAATTTAAACTTTTATGTAAACGAATACAATTATTATTTAGATGTTAGTCACTTTGGTACATAAAAGTGAATGTAAGTAGGAGTTGGCTTTAAGTTAGTTTTATTATTATTCAATGTGTTGGTTAGATTTTCCATGTATTACTAACCAACATTTTTCGGTCATTAAAAGTTTAGGTGAGTTGGGCCCCGAGGCTCACCAAGGTCAGGGCAGGCCTCAAAGCTCTATGAGCGCTTACAGAGGTACTTACAGATCGCCTACCAACAAGGCCCTCACATCGGCAGTGGGAATCAAACTCACGACCTTATGGGTTATGAGTTGACTCCTTACCAACTGGGTTAACCTTTGTTGGCTTACTAACCAGCATTTTAAACTAAGAATAAAGACAATTAATTATTCATACGAGTGTAGTCTAGTGATTCCTCAATTGGTGGGATTCGAATCTCACATTTAGGTATGAAAAATCTTTTGTGATCAGCTGTTTATTTTTAAGTAAAAGATCCGTGATGAAGGAATTAGTAATTGTTCTTGACGATTGATACCCTGATTTATACAAAAAAAACAGTTAATTTTTTTGTTTAAAATAAATTATAAACTACATCTTTAGACCTTAATATGGTGATAAAGGCAATTAGATAATTTTTTGTTTTCTAATATATACATATATATATCATATGAAATAGTTAATTTTTTCTGTCAAAATGAGATTTCTTTAACATTATATGTAGTATTAGGACCAAGATTATTAAAATCGAGATCTTGGATTGTAAGATCGTATAAGATCAAAATCTTAATAAGGCTTATTTTACTGGATCGTATGAAATATCGTATTTGATTAAGATTAGATGAGGATCACGATTTTCTAGTTAAGATCGCAAGATAAAGATCCTAATGATCATATAATTTTATTTCCCGGGCCAAAATGTAGCATTTTACACTTTTTTTAATTTGCTGAAATGAGACAAACATCCATACAATTTAGGGAAAAATGGGATCATAACTCACGCTCTCTCACTAATTCAAAGAAGCCAAAAGGAGACGCAACTCACCGCTCTATACTTCTCTCTCTCACTTCTCGTTCTCATATCTTTGGCTGTTGCAATTCCATCTTCATCTCGTTCTCAAAAGGAGTCTAAAAGGTCAACTAATTCGAAATGACTGCGAGATACAGTTGTCATTCAACAAGAACAGAGAAGAAGTAGTCAAATGGAATAGTAGTATAGCACCATCATTTTCATTCAGCAAAAATAGTAAGTAGTTCCTTGACAAAAAAAAAATGTCGTAAGATTTTTATTAGAAAGATGTTCATTTAATTTGTAATGAGTCACCCTTTTTTGCCAAAAGGATAGCGGCATTGTTTTTGCAAAACACGAGCTTTATGTTATTTTGCAAAAATGAGTTAAGACATTGTGCCGCTATCAATTTATGCAAAACCTGTAGTGGCACATTATTGCAAATCTTTTTTTTTTCCTAAAAAAAATAGGAGTGGCATTGTGCCACTAATCATTTTCTCTTTTGGAACTGCATACAACACCTTAAAACTTTTTTATTTTTGCGTTAAAATCCCTCTCTGTATAAACAGAGACTGAAATACACATAAAAAATAATGAGGATGTGTAAAAGTTTAGCCAAAAGAGAATGCGCATAAACAAGGGTGTGTAAAAATCAAAAGAGAGTGCATAAACCTATCAAAGTAAGTGCATAAACCAATGACTTAAAAGTTTAGCTAAAAGAGAGTGCATAAACGAGGGTGTGTAAAAGTTTCTATTCTGTGCGATTTAGTCTCAGTACACACTATAATCTAAGGAGTAAACTCCCAAACTGGTCCCCGAATTATTGGGTCGCTGACAGATTGGTCCCTGATTTATGGAAATTGACAAATAGGTCCCCGAATTTTACTAACGTTAGTCAAATTGGTCCCTGAGGCCGTTAACTGCTGACGTGGCACGTTAAGTGCCACGTCAGCAGTTGGAAAACTAAAAAAAAGCCAACTGTGCGTGCCACATCAGCATTAATAATAAAAAAAAAATATTTCATTCAAAATTCAAATAGGTCCCTGAGTTATATTTTTATCTCATTATTCTCAATTTCCCCTCTTTTTCATCATCTTCATTCATTTTAGTCCCAAATCCTCAAAATAAAATTGTAAAATGTCCCAAAACTCTTCCAAACATTC
>QANZ01016191.1:92007-111021 GCA_003254925.1 Chamaecrista fasciculata
AAAAAACCCATATATTTATTTCAACCAACCACAATCATTACATACCCTTTTTCATAATTTCACATCCTATTTTTTTCATTACATCTCAAACTAATCCAAACACCATTTTCATTACATTTTCATTACATAATTTTCTCATTACCATTTCATTACATAAAATCATCATTTCATTACCTACTTCTAATCCAAACACACCACATCACCTTAAACTTTCATATTTTTGTGTTAAAGTTCCTTCCCATACACTTGACTCAAAAAATAAAGTATTGAAAATACAATTGATCTAAAAAAAATTTTGAGAGTAGAAAAGAAACTGGCTTCGTATTTTTGAAGTACCAATAATACTTTTACCTTAATTTAAAAATATAATAGTTATACTTTAGTTTTTATGAACACAATAACTTATGATTCTTATAAAAAATGATTTCAAATTAGAATGTTTACAAATTAAAATAAGTAGGAAAACATAGTTGTATAATTGACTATTGGCTTATCATTATTAAATTTAAAGAAGTAGAAATACTATATATTAAGGCAAAACTTAAACATTAGATGATCTAATATAAGTGTTGACCGACTTTCTCAATTATACTCGTGCCTCCAAATAAATAAATTTAAAATTTTTTAGTGTAAAAATTAAAATGTATTCATTATTGATAAACTAGAAAATGAACACACTTACCCAGTTCAACGAATGTGGGCTGCAAGAGCAAGTTGATCGTCCAAGTACCTACAACAACTTCACAGGGGGCCCTGCGAAGAATACTCCGACGCTCAAGTTAGTGTATGAGAGATATGAGAGTAAGAGAATTCTGAAAGGTGAGAAGTAGCCAACCTTAGTCTACTGGGTTGAGTTCTATTTATAGAGCAGGGGGAGAGTGGTGGCCAGCGCGCGGGGCGCACCACGTAGTCAGGCACGATCTCCACCAGTCGAGACCGAAATTTGCGGGACAAGGCAATCGTGGGTGATTGTGTGTCGCGTCACTGGGCGGTCGCCAAGAGACTGGAGAACGTGGGTATGAACAAGTCAGTAGCCCACGATCTCCAGTAGCGTGGATCGCGGAGCGAGGCAGTCGTGGGTGACTGCGTGTAAGTCTGAAGGCGTGCGCCATGACCCTGGATGGATCACGGCCGCCTCTTACCGTGCAGAGGGCACCTGATGGGCACGAGTGCGCCTCGCCAGGTTTGGAGGGGAGAAGGGGTCCGACTCGAGGGCTATTTGGCGTACGCCCAAATAGTGATGTATCAATTATATTATTACTAAATATACATTAAACCATTAAATATCACATTTAACTATATTATATACATTTTGGTAACACTATATTATAGCAGGGGCTTTCCGTGGCACGAAAATACGTATGATTTGACATTTATAGTTATTCAGTGACTAAATAATATATTTCTATTATTCAAGGATTAAATCATTAAAAGTGTTAAAAGACTAAATAATAAGTTTTTAATTTTTAATTTAATTATTTTTTACGAACTAAAAACACCCTCAGACATATAATATTCACGTTATCACGTCAAATAACAAGAAAAAACCACGAAGATTAACTCATGAATGGAATAGTAGATTTTATTTTGGGACTAAATAATGGAAAATGTAGTAATTTTGTGAAATAATAAAATAACAAAATTGACGGATCCGAAAGAGTGTTAGTTTTACCGCGTTGCAGTGCACTTTCCCGGGGTGGTTTCTGTTTTGGTATAAAAACGAAATAGAACCAAAATTATTTGGCAAACAAACAAGTCCCTACCACTATCCAATGCTTCAAGTAACCCGCGTCTCATCGGATCGCACACCCCTTCGCTTGCATTCCAATGTCGACATTAAACGCCTCTCCTTTTTGTCGTTTCACACATTCGTTCCTCTCACGCGCCTCACTCTTGCGTGTACTATAGACAACGCAACACTCACTCATCAATACCCCAAAACTGTATGTACACTCTATCATCTCTTCCCGCATTAAAGTCTCTCACCATCTTCGCTTCTCTCTCTCTCTCTTCTTCGCTCATTCTCTCTCACTTCCTCAAGATCTCGTTCGGACCTTCATTTTCGCAGTTTCTTTAAGCCTACTATACTCTCTGCGTTTCTCATACTCTCTCTAAACGCACATGCTTTTTTGGTTTTGGTGTATATCTATATCTCCTTGCTTTCCTAGATCTTCTACCGCATTCTATGGATCTACAATCCGACCCCCACACAATGTTGTTTCCGTCTTCTCTCTCCTAGGGTTTTAGACTCTCACTGCACTTCACAGCTATGAGATATCCCGCGCCTGCCTCACAATGCTACCACGCAGAGGTCAATTGTTGGCGACTCTTTTACCCGAATTTCTCTAGTTACTACTGGGTCTACACCGCAAGGTTAGCGAGCTCCAATGGTTTTTGCTAAATCCTGCTTCGGCGAGAGAAAATGCCAACTGTCGTGGTCTTCCTCCTTGTTCTTCTTAATTTGCTTTTCTCTTGCTCAGGTATTCACTTGTTCTACTCCCTTTATGTACCGCACGCAGTCTGCGTTGGGAAACTGTGGTGTCTCATGGTTTTTGGTTTTTTGACTGTTTAGAAAATAATGAGCTGCGGCAACTTATATATGCTTGCTGATATGATGAAAATATGACTATGAGTGGTTTTCGGTTCAAGTCTCTTCTGATAAATTGCTTTCTCCTAAAAAAAAAATATGACAAACAACAATTTAATTATACAATTAGAAAATCACATTGGTTGACTCTTGAAGTCAATGGATGCTTAATTGCAATGTATAGCTTTTTTCTTACTTTCGCCACTGATTCGCTCGTTTAAGTTGGTCATACGAGTTTGATATTCAGTAAGTAATTAGAAAAGATGGGGAGCTCTTAATATGCTCGTAGGTTAAGGGGCAAAAATCTAAAGCATTATCAATTTACTGATTGTTTAGGTTAGTTCTATATATTTTGTTGGTACCTAAGCTATAGGAAGTGACAATTTTGCTGGTTTTTCTGCTAACTTGTTCAAGAAGGAAGCTGTCTAGTTTAACATTAAAATAGACAGTAGTTTAATTGGTGGTATGAGCGTAAATTCATTTTTTTTTCCTTTAAATTTATGTTTTCTAGCATTGTTGTCTATTATTTTCAAATAATAGTTCACCCTGGTCAATTCCATCAGTATGTTTGCCTTATCATTTAACTGTTTCCCTGGTCTCTCAGACTTGTTTGAAATGTGCCATACCTGACTATTTGATGCAGAATTACAAGGGATATTGAATCTTGCTTTATATTGGTTTGATTCAGGCTGTATGCATGAGTGTTTTACCAATTGACTCCCTCAGATATGAAAACATTGAGCACTTTAGTCTTGAAGCTGTGGCCCTATATTTTAGTGCCATCTGTACTTTGTTACTTTCCATTCCCTCATATTTGATTTGATTCTGGCAATTAGATCCAACAGCCGACATGTCATCCGTCACCTCTACTAGCTTTTTTTTTTTGCATAACTTACTAAACTAAGCAATCAAATGATATTTTTGTTCGCTTCTCATGAGATTACTTACAATGAAATCACAGTTTATAGCTGCTATTCTTCACCGCATTCTACTAATACACTTACTTGAAATTGAATAAAAAATTGATTTATGGGTTTACTATCTGTTTCAGAACTAATTAAATGGACACTTGGAACTTAATTTTTGCCCAATCTTTCTATGGGTTGATGCATTGTTTGATGTATTGTAGTTTTTGTAATTCTGAACTGATGTCTGTTTCCAAAAGGAACTTGAATGTTTTAAATAAAAATCTTAGCCATTGAGGGCGGGAGTATTTTATCTTATGTAGTTTTTGCATCATGATGCGAATTGAGAGCAAATCTTACCTAAGGATCTTGACATCTTATGTAAGTGTTCTTAGTGTCCTTTTCTTAAACGTGTGTTATGTGCTTGCGCATTGTAAGATTTAATCTAATTACTATCAGTTGATTGGTGGAACGTAACTTACGTAAGACACCAACCGCAGTTTTTGAGAAGCTTGATACTTTGTATTGCAGGTTATTTCTCTTTGTCAATTTTCATATCTCCCTCACCATTTCCTTACCAGCCCTTGTCTATCAAAGGAATGTTTGTTAAGCATGGTATGGAGGCAGATTTCACGATAGATTCTACATCTGGACTGTTTCTTTGATAATTCATTTAATAGGTATGACTAATAGCAGCACTGTGGATGACGTTGATGTTTCTTTTCTTGCAGTTAAGTCAGTTTCTACTAGTGTGTCATTTACTTCATCAAAATCAGCTAAAACTTGGTTAGTTAAGCCTTCTTCAGAACCTTCTTCAGCACCTACACCATCTCCAGCCAGCCAAGGTATATTATCCTATTTATGAACAACTTTCTGTTACACTTAATATTTTATATTAACTTAGCTAATGCTCTCTTAGGCCCTAGTGTGAATCTAAGACCAAGACATCATCGTCGTCATCGACACAGTTTGAGACCTCGTGTAATAGCTCCTTCCCCTTCTAAAGATCAAGGTAATTTCATGAAGTTAGGCATTCGTTTGTTGTTCCTGCGGTCTGGAGGCGTTATAAAAATAATATCACAATAACTTTTGTCTTTCCATTTGTAGTTACAGTCTCTCTATCTCCTTCTATATGTGTGTGTGTGTGTGTGTGTGTAGTGAGATAGTGGCCTTTGCCTGATTGGATTATGTGAATTTGTGCTGCCTAGCACTTCTGTTTGTCATCCTTATCTCCCTTATCATATACTCATTTTAACTTTAACATGAAACATCTGGCAGGTTGTGACCAAATCTGTACTGAGCCACTCACAAGAACGATCTTTGACGCACCTTGTGGTTGTGTATTTCCCATGAAAGTCAGACTTATGCTGGATATAGCTCCATATGCAGTTTTTCCTGTAATGAATGTGTTAGAAATTGAGGTTGCATCGGGCACATATTTAGAACAGAGCCAAGTGAAGATAATGGGTGCAAATGCTGACACTCAAAATCAGGGCAAAACTGTAGTTGATATCAATTTGGTCCCACTGGGAGAGAAGTTCGACAACACAACTGCAGTACTGATAAATGAGAGGTTTTGGCACAAGAAAGTTCCTCTAAATGATAGTCTTTTTGGCAATTATGCAGTCATTTCCATTAGTTATCCAGGTAGTTGTGTTGTTTCTCCCAATTACTTCTTACTTTACTGTTGTCATGTTATCGGTTAAGAATTGAAACAGTTGGTATCAGGAATTCCATCATCGCCACCTTATGGAAGTGTTGCAAGTGGTCCCAGTGGAGATGCTGGTAGTCTTCCAATCACTGCCCACTTTGCCAGCAAGAACCAGAAAATGAATCTTAGAACCATATTTATCATTGCTTTATCTGCCTTTGTACTCTTGTTGGCCTTCGTTGGAGCATTTTACGTCGTTTTGAAATGGAGGAAGATTAGAAGACCATCAAGTGCTGTTGGTCCTGCATTTACATCATCCTTAAACAAGAGATCTGGTAAAATTTAGAATTCTCTTATTCGGGGGACATTTTAGTTTATGCTCATGCTTGATTTTGATTGCAAAGCATTTCATTTTCAATGATTCTCTACTGGCTATTGTGATTGTCAAAAATATTGGTTACTCAGATTGGCGATGGCTCTGCTAGCAGTAGATTCTTTCTTTTATTAAACTATACTTTCCTTGTCATTTGCAGAAGATCTCATTTATTTAATGTTCTATTTCTTTGGAATGTGAAGCTATAAGATGTATGCTTTCATAAATTTTCGATTCTTGATCTTTGGGCTTTGCAGGTTTGCTTAATTTCATTGACGCAGTTTTGTGCTACACTTCAATTAGGTTTCCTTTTATGTGTACACGATGATTCGTGGTCTTGACTGTTATATGGCAACTTAATATACATGACTAATAAGAAAATTGAGGTGTCTTCTGTCTTTGGTAGTTATTGGTATGACACATGATATGTGCTCAACTTGTAAAGTAGTGATGCAAGCACTTGTTTGGGTCAATAATTTTTTTTTTTAGGTCTAGCATGTTGACTAACTTGTGATGATGAATGAGATGCATGCATTATTGCATTTTTGGTATTTATCCTTATCTGTTAAGAGAAATTTCAGGCTATTTTGATTCTTGATTATCAATATTAAATTTTCATCTCCATCATAGATGAAGTAAATGTCAATGGATGATGCTTTTAATTCAGGTATGGGGTCCATGTTGTCAAGCAGTATTACAAGTTCAACGTCAGTTTCCCTTATGTCCACAATGGCTACTTCTATTCTCTCTGTTAGAACATTTTCTCTTTCTGAGCTTGAGAAAGCAACAGATAAGTTCAATCTAAAGAGAGTTTTGGGAGAAGGGGGTTTTGGACGCGTTTATAGTGGTACATTGGAAGATGGGACTGAAGTTGCAGTTAAGCTGCTAACAAGAGATAACCAGAATGGAGACCGTGAATTTATTGCAGAGGTTGAGATGCTAAGTCGCTTGCATCACCGTAATCTTGTGAAACTCATTGGTATATGCATTGAAGGGCGCAGACGTTGCTTGGTGTATGAGCTAGTTCACAATGGCAGTGTTGAGTCCCATTTGCATGGTAACATATCTACATCCAGTAGTGGATATCCACCCGTTAATTTATATTTCAATGCCATATTTTTATTGAAGTTCTTTTGACTAGTCATTATATTTTTCAGGTGTTGACAACAAAAAAGGACCTCTTGATTGGGAAGCAAGGATGAAAATTGCTCTTGGAGCTGCAAGGGGATTGGCCTATCTTCATGAGGATTCTAATCCTCGCGTTATTCACCGAGACTTTAAAGCTAGTAACGTGTTACTAGAAGATGACTTCACCCCGAAGGTTTCAGATTTTGGCTTGGCAAGAGAAGCGACCGAAGGAACTAATCATATTTCTACACGTGTCATGGGAACTTTTGGGTAAGTTTAATATAGTTTCTCTGCAGTAATTTGTCTTTCTTTTTATTTTCCCCAAACCTTTATGAGTGCCTGATATGGACATTTATTCTTCAGTATCATTTATTGTTTTCATCTATCAGACTTTTTAATTGTTGGGTTATGTTTAACTTTCTACATCTGAAAGTTAACCCACATATATTGCTTAATAACTTCATCATTTTTCTTAAATTGATTCCAATTTTTAGATTTATGGTTTCCTTAGCTGTCTCTTGATATTCTGATAGCTAAATACAATTCCAGTGCACCCTGCTGGTTAACCCATCATGAGAGCTATTCGAATTGTCATTTCTTCTCCCTCCTAAACAGTTTCTTAATTTCTCTTTTCAGTGAGAGAATTGTTTAGGAAAATTTCTATTGTAACTCCACTCTGCTGCATGATTTGTAGCTCACGTGTCTAATAGGTTATGTTTGGATCCTGGATCCAGTCTGCGCTTGTCATGCCATTGTATATTCCATGCCTTTAATTTGATGCCTTTACTATTGTTCAAATTTCTAGGTATGTGGCCCCAGAATATGCCATGACTGGCCATTTACTTGTTAAAAGTGACGTTTATAGCTATGGTGTAGTGCTGCTTGAACTTCTTACCGGCCGAAAGCCAGTGGACATGTCACAACCTCCTGGACAGGAGAATTTAGTAACATGGGCACGGCCACTCTTGACAAGTAGAGAAGGTTTAGAACAGCTAGTGGATCCATCTCTGGCTGGAGGTTATGACTTTGATGACATGGCAAAGGTGGCCGCCATTGCTTCTATGTGTGTCCATCCCGAGGTCACTCACAGACCTTTCATGGGCGAAGTTGTGCAGGCACTAAAGCTGATATACAATGACAGTGACGAGACTTGTGGCGATTGTTGTAGTCAGAAGGAGTCATCTGTCCCGGATTCTGATATTAAAGGAGATCTTGCTCCTGATAGCAGTTGGTGGAATGCTGGAGGGGTTACCCCAAGATTAAATTATGGTCAAACATCTTCTTTCATGACAATGGAATATAGTTCTGGTCCACTTGAAGAAATGGAAAACAGACCGTTTTCAACTTCAAGCTTGATTGGAGACGAGATATCTTTACCTATTAAGCATGGGAATAGATCGGGTCCCCTAAGAACTGTCCGAAGTAAGCTATCTTTGTATAGATTTACTGGAAGTCGGAGTGAACATGGGGGATTTCCTTCTAAGCGTGTTTTGAATGATGGTTATTGGGTTTAAGATTTGAGGTCTTTTTTTTTTTTTTTTTTTTTTTTTTTTTTTTTTTNAATCCATGTCCTGTGAAACCTACCTTGTCTCTTTTTCGAATCATGCAGCGTGCTAAATACGGCAAGCGCAAAAATAATTCTTTCATAAATTATGCAGTTTTTCAAATAAAGCAAAGTAAACTAAAGTCAAGTCTCAAGAAATATCTACATTCTAAAGATATCGAATTAATTCGGGGGGGTTGAAAATGCAGTCTTGCCCCCTGATTTGATACACATTTTTTCAACAAGGAAACTTCACTAGGATATAGATCTATCAGATAACTTTAGTTTAAGAAAGAAATTTCATTAATTTTACTTTTAAATATGACTACTTTATTTTCCTTTGACAGTCAATATCGATCTAATATAATTTACAATCTTTATAACATGGTTGCCTCATTTACAATCTTTATAACTTGGTTGCCTCATGCAATAATGAGGGCGACGACATAAAATAAAATCTAAACATGTTGATTTTTTTTTTTTGGCCTGACTAAACATGTTGAATTTACACTTTAGTATAATGGGTAAGAAATAAAATAAAATCTAAACATGTTGAATTTAGCCTATCATTAATTTAGATGGAGAGACATTTTTATGTTATCATGATGAATTGATGAGGGCGACGACTGGTTTTATTATGACTTGTCAAATGATTCAGTGTGAGTGTGAGGCTTTTCTTTTCTTTTCCTTTAGTTTCTGACTTTGTTTGGTTAGTGGAGTGTGGAGTCAACTGAAAAAGAAAAAGTACGTGCGTGCGTGACTACGTGACCTTAATTAACATTGGTTAGAAGTAAAACGAAATCAATGATTCAGTAATAATTAACAAAATATCTCACCTTTATTTATTTTCCACGTCAAAGGATTGATCAGCGAAGCAAGCATGCTTGATCTGGTATTAAACATACCAATTTCAGATTTGACTCTTTTCTCCACTTGATCTTCAAACTCTAATTCACTCTTTTCCTGATATACCGTTGAACGTGGAAATGATTTTGCCTATTTGTCTTGCTATTTGGTGCGCGAGAGCTTAGTTTCTTTACTTTCTTCAATCAGAGACGTTTCAAATCTGTCGAATCAAAATGTCTGGAGGTAACGTTATTCCTCCCGCTGTAAATCCGATCGTTGTGAGTCTCTCTCTCGATCTCGTTACCATTTTCACCTTCCTGTTGGATAAAGTGCATTTTGGTTGACGTTTGATTTTACACTCTGCACAAGATTTGTTGAAATAAAAGGAGTATTTTCCAGGTCGGATTTGGCGGTGCTGCCATAGATCTCTTAGCAGTGGTGGCGTCTTTTCCTAAGCCCGACGACAAGATCAGAAGCACTAGCCTGAAGGTCTTTTTCCTTTTCCGCATACAAAGAATTGTAGTTTGTGCAGTTATTGTGCTCATAATTTGTTGCTTTCCTCAAGCTTCTCAAAATCTCATACTCGATATTTGGATTCCTTTAAATTTTGATCGATGTTTAATTCTTTGGTTTGTTAGGTTCAAGGCGGCGGAAACGCGGGTAATGCTTTAACTTGTGCTTCTCGTTTGGGCTTGATGCCAAGAATAATTTCCAAGGTTTAATTTTTATCCACGAAACTGTACGTACCCAATCTGATGGTTAATTGTGCTTGCTTTTAATGACCGTGCTATTTAAAATCATTAGGTTGCAAATGACACTCAGGGTAGGGCTGTAATAGAGGAGCTTGAAGCTGATGGCGTGGACACCTCTTTTTTCGTGGTATGTATGTCATGCGCCATATTTTGTTTATTCACTTTGCAATTGCTCCTTTGTCATTATGCCTTTCGCTTTTGGCTGTGGTAAGCAAAGCAGTTACCTAGTTTAATCTTGCTATTGCATAACCTTTTCTTGACATTTTGCTTTGGCCTCCAGGTCTCCAAGGAAGGGAGTTCACCATTTACCTACATCATTGTTGATAGCCAGACGTATGATATTTTAAATCATTTATACGCTTGCTCTTTTTGATGCTTCCGTCAAAATTGCTTATTTGATGGATTTTGAATATGAAAGAGTTGCCAATATCATTAACTGAAGTTACTTTACTTTTGATGAGAGACTAGGATGAAATAACAGTTGCAAGGTTCTGTATTTACCTGCTTACAAATAAAACACATGAATCACTTAGGAAAACTGAATTAAATTGTTAAAAGGTTTAATATAGACTGGTAGTTATTGATGTCATATGTTTTCTATGCAAGTAAGGCTTTCCTCCCTTAAATAGTTATACATTCTTCCTAAGTTGATTATGGTAACTACTTAAAATTATCATGGACTGTACCTTCTATAAATGTATGTTGTAAATTAATCCTAGGAGTTTTAACTTTAGGAAAACTCGGACTTGTATACACACTGCGGGATATCCTCCCATGATACCGGAAGATCTTTCAAGAGACAATTTGCTATCTGCACTGAATGGGGCAAGATTGGTTTATTTTGATGCACGGATGCATGAAACTGCTCTAGTCATTGCTCGAGAGGTAATTGCATAGATAGTTTGGTCATGACATTAATTGAAACTCATTCCTTAGTCATCAATCTGCAAGTTTCAATAATTTCAAAGGTCTATTGATGCAAAACTTTCCTAAAAGAGTTCTTCTCAATTAACATGCCAAATCAAATTTCTATCACTTTTATGAATATTTTCCCTGAGGAAGATTTTCAAGTTACCATTCCAATGGACTGTAGTTATCGTATGCCTTCACTGGACTACAGTCTTATCCCATTCCAGATTCTTTTTCTTTGATACTCTTTCTTTCCTAAGCAGATCCATTTGTTTTTCATTGTCACATGGTTAATTATTACTGCATTTATTAATATGAAGCTTAAAATAATTGCATTTGATGTTTGAAGATGAGAGAACCATCCGATGAGATGCAAAACAAAAAACATATTTTACTGTTGCACAGGCGTTTTGCCGGGATATACCTATCTTAGTTGATTCAGAAAGACCAAGGGAAGGATTAGATGAACTCTTGACTATGACTGAGTATCTTGTATGCTCCGAAAGATTTCCACAGGCAAGTAACACGTGGCTATCAAGTCTTGGAAGTTAATATGATTCTCATTTGCTATTTAAACTCTGTATTACTCCTATATTTTTCACGTTGTACAGTTCTCTTTAATCTGTTGTTGAACTACTTCTTAGTAATAAGATGATAATTGGTCTGCATGTATGATAAACCGACTTACGTACTGCTTTTTAAGATCTGCAGTTTTTGTAATTGACACATTTGACAGGCCTGGACAGAGGCAGCTTCCATTGCAAGAGCACTAGTTTCAATTCTTCTAAGGCTGCCAAAACTCAAATTTGTGATTGCAACTTTGGGGGCTAATGGATGTATAATGCTTGAGAAATGTATAGATGGTGAATATAACTCTTCTTGTAGGCACCCTGCTTTCCTGAATTCCTGTATTTATTCATCTCTCAGAAAGTGAATAGCATTGTACTTTTTGGCAGAGGGTCCTCAGATAACAGAAATAGATGTAGATGTCTCCTTGGAATCATTAGTGAGGCAAAAGGATGACAGCATAGTCATGCCAACCTGCATAGCATCGGTAATTAACTAATTACTGGTGAAACTAAAAGCTATTTCTTCCCTATTATGATAATGCTAAAGCTAAGTGAGCTCTTATTGTGTGAAATATCTGTGAGATGGAAGAAAGTAGGAATATGAACTATGGTAAATTCTTTAATTTTTTTTTTCCGCTTAATCATCCCAGTCTTTAACAAAATTTAGAGCAGAAGGGGTAGGAACAGTGTGTGGAAGACTATATGTTGGGACAGCTGAGAAAATTCCCCCATCAGAGGTTATCGATACAACTGGTGCTGGGGATGCATTCGTTGGAGCTGTTTTGTACGGTACGTGTGACCTTTGTCTTGTCACTTTCATATTTACTCCTCAGTCTTCACATGCAAGCTTGTATTTTATTTTTTTCTTCGTTGGAGTTTACCTTGGTATCAACTGTATATGCAACAACCTCATCATCACACAGATTTATCCATCATAGTTTGGTGATCACTGACTACAATTGTATTTTGAATTTTACATTACTTCTAAGTTCTAACTTCAGTACTACCCCTTTAATGTTTCACGATCAGTACATTTATTTAGCCTTTATTTTACTTGCAGCAATCTGCAACAACTTTTCAACTGAGGAAATGTTGCCATTTGCTTCTTGTGTGGTAAGCAGCACTTTGATTAATGATTCAAGTAACTATAAAAATAGAAGGAAAGCATAGGATGTTTAATCGTGGAAGACCGCATCATTCTGTAACAAGTAAATGTTGAGATAAGAAAGAAGAAATGATCAAGTAGTTTCTCTCTTATAGTACACATACCAGATATAGATTGGGTAACTGCAAACTATTCGTTTGCTTTGATATAAGTACAGGCAGCAGCCAAATGCAAAGCTTTAGGAGCTCGAAGTGGTCTTCCTTATCGCGGAGATCCATGCCTGGCACCCTTTTCATAATAGAGATCCCAAATTCCCAATTGGTCATCACATTTTCAGCAATCAGCGAAGTATGTGAGCAAAATAACTTCAGCATACAACTAGAGCTTTCACAGAGTTCATTTATAACCTTGCCAACCATTGGCTTCTAAGGTGTATATCTGTAGTTTATCACTTGTTAGTTGAATAAGATGTAATGATTTTCCTCTATTGGATTGTGCCAAAAGAACATGGAGATATAATAATGGCTCTCCTTCGGTGGGTAAAGAACACATATAGTCATATACTCATATACTGTACATGGGATAGAATATATAGCTCTTATGATTGCCTACTTCTTTAGATGACTAGTTTTAACAGAAATTGTGCCGCCTCCCAGTAATGTTACTTTGATGCTGGCATCTTTTGGTATGTTGGGCTGAATGGATAATAATTCTCAGCTATAAGATCGAAATTAAATTCCAAAGTACTAAATTTTGGTAATTCGAATATTATTTCGTAGTATAAAAAATTAGAAAGAAATTTTGGCAAGATTATTTGTATTATAAGAATCTTCTGAGTTCTGATAATACATTTTATTTATATTCTTTCTTTAAGTGATAAAATAATTTTATTTTATATTATCTCTACTATATGTAAACAGTTTTTGATTGTGTCTTTGTTTGAATGATGAATTTTATAGAAAAGATATAATTTTTTTTTGGTACAAATTATAAAGATTATCTTATATAAGCTTTTTTGGCCAAGATTATCTTATAGACTTATATAAGTTTAGTATTTTAGTCTTAAAATTATTAGTAATCTCAAAATCAGGTTTTACAGCGGCTCAGCGCATTGTCTTAAATTTTAAATTTCGGTTATGTTAACGTTTTTTAAGGCTAATTTGCAATAACTTTCGTTGGCCCCAAAAGGAAAAAAAAGAGGGTAAATTACACTTTGGTACCCTGTGGTTTGACCCTATTTCACTTTGGTACCCTGTGGTTTGAAACTTGACACTTTGGTACCCTGTGGTATTCTCCATTAACACTTTGGTACCCTTTGGAGCTATTNTGAATATTTAATTATTTATATATATAAATATATGACGTGTCGTGTCGAGTAATTTTGAGAGTTTAGCGTGTCGCTGTGTCCGTATCCGTGTCGTGTCCCGTGTCCGTGTCAGAGTCCATGCTTCCTAGGGACAACAATGTGAAACAAAAAAAATAAACAGAGAGCTACAGCCTACAAGCCTACATCAACAATGACAAAATTTGACCCAAAAAAATAAAAACAATGACAAAAGGAGGGGAAAGAAAAAAGAAAGGCTAAAGTGCTTTGTTGTCCCATAACTTTGGCAAAAGTTTCAATTTGGTCTCATAACTTTTTTGTTGCGATTTTGGTCCCATAACTTTGGCAAAGGTCTCAATTTGGTCCCATAAATTTTGAAAACGTCTCACCATTGGTCCCAAGTTGATTTCCATCTATTATCTGCTGTTAAATTCACTTCACCCATATTTGTCATGTCATCATTCAACTCAGTATGTGAAATCATTTTTAATGATAGAAAATGGATGTAAATCAACTTGGGATCAACGATGGGACGTTTTCAGAAATTATGGGACCAAAATTGCAACAAAAAATGTTATGGGACCAAATTGAGACCCTTGCCAAAGTTATAAGATTATAATTGCAACAAAAAAAATTATGGGACTAAATTTTGACCAAAGTTACGAGAAAAAAAGTGAACTTTAGCTTAGAAGAAAAGAGATTTCCATACATATTTAACTCTCCAGGGCGCCACACATCTCCAATCGTTAGCGAACATGTCGATTCTCTCTGCTATTTGCAATGCCACTCTTTTGAACAACTCACTCAATTCTCCTCTTTCTTCTTCTTATACCTTCTCATCCGGCCACATCCTAACCCTTCAAGCACAAGCTTACCCTGGTTTCTTACCTTCCAAATGTTATCATGTAAGCCTTTTGTTTACTTTAAAATCTTCATTAATTTGTTGCTTTGAATTTGGAATTTCGGCCATTTAACAATTATTTCTCTCACAGTCAACGAAGCGTCGCTGCAAAAATTTCAGGCTCAGGATGTCCTCCGATTCCCTTAACCAAACATCCATTGTTGTGCGTTTCGTCTCTGTCTCTATCACTAGCTTTTTGCTTAATTAATTTTCTCCGATTCCATTTCCCACTAAATTGGAGGTTTCTGAGTGCAGGTGGGTTGTGGGGCTGTTTCAGTGGATTTCTTGGCTACAGTTGCTGCTTATCCTAATCCAGATGATAAAATTAGAAGCACCAGCTTGAAGGTACTTCTTCTATATTGTGCGAGAAGGCTTGATCAGTTCCAGCATTAATTATTCCTTTGTTTTAAAATGCCCATGTGGATGAATTTTTAGTATTGCTCAGAAAGTTACATTTACCTAATTTCTAGGTTCAAGGAGGTGGCAATGCCGGCAATGCTTTGACTTGCGTTGCTCGCTTGGGCCTGAAACCAAGAGTGATCTCCAAGGTTCTTAACTAAAAACTCTTTGCATTTTATTTTTCTGAAGTCTGTTTTTCTGAGGCATGGAATCTATCTATAATGAATAACCGTTGAAACCTGATTCAATATTTGTATATGTTAAAAACATGGTTGACACCTGTTAGGTTGCAGATGACAGTCAAGGCAGGGGCATATTAGATGAGTTGAAGGTTGATGGTGTAGACACATCTTTTATTGCGGTATGCTTTAGGCACTAGGCAGTATTATGTGTACTCTTCCTAAAAATTTTGTTTAATTTTTCTTTTATGTTCTGATTGCATGCCATGTTATTTGCAGGTTTCTGAGGAGGGCACTTCACCATTCACGTATATAATCGTGGACAACCAAACGTAATTGTCACTGGCTTGTTGCTCCTTTAATTTGTATATTCTCCCAACTTCCAACCTCCCTTCCCGAAAATGGAATTAACTTCCTGAAAAAGCTATTTTGATACATTTGATCTATATAATATAGTCAATTTTCTACTTTTCACTCTCTTTTGGGCTGTAACTTTTTTTAGATATCCATACATCTTGATTTCTTTCAATGAGTATTTGGATGATAGAAAAATAGAAAGTTACCCAAATTAGGTGGATTTGTTTGAGATTCTATCACTGTCATTCTATGGTGATAGGCAGTATATCTATTATACCCTTGAAGAAAATTGAGGTTTACTTGAGGTTCAAACTTGCTCATTTCTCTAGTTTTTTGTGTTTTACATATGAAAATTTGTACATTGTCTATGACAACAGAATAACAACTGTTTGCTATCATTTCATGATAATTCTTAAGATCTTCAAGCATTTTCTGCCAGTGAGGCTATTAGTTGTAACTTGACTAAAAGTCTAAGACAGCGTGTAATTTCCCAGGAAGACCCGTACTTGTATACATACCCCAGGACATCCTCCAATGATCCCAGAAGATCTTCCTGAATCAAGTTTGTTAGCTGCATTGGAGGGAGCAAGAATTGTTTATTTTGATGGGAGATTGCATGAAACTGCCCTAGTTGTTGCAAATGAGGTTATTATCCATTATATTTGGAGTTCTGAGGCAAACTTTAAGAACCTAATCATTTTTAAAAGTTGAAGCATGCAAAGCTTTGCCAAAGTAAAAATTTCTGTATTCTATTTCATGCAAAGCCAATTTTGTCACTTTTATTAATCTTATATTAAGAAGAGTTATAACTCATTACAACAGTGGTTGAAAATGAGATAGCACTAGCCTTTCTGAAGGAGAAATGTGGCACCATGTCGCAAGGAATGTAATTTGCAAGAACGTAATATGGAACTTAGTTTCTTTAACATTTTCCCTTTTTTATTTTCTTGGAAGGATAGTGGTGATGGGAAATGGGGGCTTCATCTAATGGAAGGTAAACAAAATCTTATATTTTTCCAGTACAGGCAGTTCGGAAGGATATACCCATCTTAATTGATGCAGAAAGGCCGAGGGAAGGGCTAGATGATCTCCTGAACTTAGCTGACTATGTAGTATGCTCAGCAAAGTTTCCACTGGTAAGTGCATTGATGTCTCTGGAAATTCTGTTATTGTAGGAATTGTATGATACTTTACTTTTCTCATTGGCCTTCTTGTTTAGATGAAGAAATCTGAACTTGATTTTAACAACCTTTCTATTCCATTTTATCCATGGAAATTATGTGCCTTTCTCTGGTGGTAGGCATGGACAGAGGCGTCAACTATTCCAAGAGCACTTGTTTCTATCCTTCTACGGTTGCCCAACATCAAATTTGTGATTGTAACCTTGGGAAAAGATGGTTGCATAATGCTTGAGAGAAGTGATAATGGTACAAATACTCCTATTTCTTATAATTTATTTTCTTTTCTGCTTTTAGGGGAGGGGGGTTGTGGTGTTGTTGTAATGACAACATAGATCATATGCACACACTGAAAGAATTGCATTTGTGTTACATAATTGTTGTATGTTGTATTTGCTTCTAAAGTAAACACGTTTTCATTTATCATGCTTCTTCTTGCAGACAGCACTTCCTCTGAAGAAGTGGATATAGACAGCTTACTAGAATCACTAGAGAGGAGAAAGAATGAGAGCATATCCATCCCAACCTGTGTATCATCGGTAATAACTATTGAATTATGAAGTCTGGACTCTCTTTGCTCCATTGTCATATTACAATGGCACTTCATTGAACTTCATTTTTTCGAAAGTCACTCAGCAAATGCTGTATATCATGCTTGAAGCAAAGTTTGGCATGAGTTAATTGGAGTTTGGATATGAATGAATCATGAGATTCATACTGTGTCTCTCCCTCCTGGTGGGAATAAGTAGACCTTAACCAAGCCGATTGTATATTAGGATGACATTCTATGGACACCAGTATATCTTTGCAGGAATGAAAAACCACGTTTAAAAGCCCTGCAATCCTTTGCCCATCTTTGACTTGTGAAGACACTAGGTCAGAAAAGGTCTGTCAAAATCATATTGAAGAAAACCTATATACTGAGGCAATCTTCGAAGTTTGAGCAACTTGTATTTGTCATTGCTGTCTGTTGCCTAGGTTGTAACTTTTAGTTTGTTTGAACCTCAAATGCTTGATTTAGCCTGATATGTAATTACTAAATATTTGAGTCTAAATTCAAATGTCCCAAAACTGATGACATAAGCATGTGTTTTACTGGGAAAAATCTTCTTTTCTATGTATCCTTAGTGATGTACTTGATTCTTTATATCTTAAAAGCTAACAAAGAGGGATTATAACTAGAAGATATTACATGTAAATTTTTTACTTAGCTCTATCTTTTTTTCTTTAATCCACACAGTCAGTGACAAAATTGAAGGCAGAGGGGATAGGAACAGTCTGTGGGAGGGTTTATGTTGGTACAGCTGAGAAAATACTGCCGTCAGAGATTGTTGATACCACTGGTGCTGGAGATGCATTTATTGGAGCTGTTCTCTTCGGTAATTCTTCTACCTTCTATTTCTTATTTAAACCAATTGACAGCCATAATTAAGTTGTAAATTAATCATCTCTATCATTCATCATATCAATCCAAAACTCCAAATATTCTCTTCTTTTTCTTCATCAATAGACGTCTCAAATTTTATATTATTTTGTTTGTTGTTTCTAAGTAAACATTTTCCTTCCTTTTTCTCCAGAATGATGAATGGTACTATGTTCGTTGGTCACACTGTGCTACTTTAAAAATTCTTTTACATATTATCTACACTTCCAGACTTCATTTCCACCATCTTTAGTTTCTCCTCAAAATATGAGTGATGTTTATTTATTATTTAATGATGATTACTATTTGTTTTTATCTCTTTCAGCAATCTGTGCCAACTTTTCACCAGAGAAAATGTTATCCTTCGCAGCTATTGTGGTAAGTGATCAATCATTGTACTCAGTATGCAAAGTAAGGAAGAGGTTTATGCATATTTTGGTTGTAATTGCAGGCAGCTGCCAAGTGCAGAGCATTAGGAGCAAGAAGTGGTCTTCCATACCATGCAGACCCACGTCTGGCTTCTTTTTTGCATTAAACTGTGTCTTTGATTACAACAATAGACGTTATTAGTGGGTACTGGGCAATTTAATATTTTGATTTTCTATTAATAATTAAGTCAGGGAAATTGTGTATTACTATTAACTATTCAATGTTTTAACATTTTTCTTTTTAAATTTCCTAAGTTGAATTCGTGAATATATATAGCCCAGCTTTATAGGGAAAAGATATCTGTTCTTATCTTAAACGATATCTTTATTCGGCTTACCTACTAGGAAAGTTTTCTCGCAAATTCATAAATTCAAATATTTATTTATCAGTTACTAGGATTCTTTCTAAGTTCAAGAATAATTGCATACGAGTTTGGCAAAAAAAAAAAAAAAAAAA
>QANZ01016191.1:118916-133383 GCA_003254925.1 Chamaecrista fasciculata
TTTGAATTGATTTAAAGTTGAAGATTATATTAAATTTTTATATTGATAAAAGAGTAAATTTGGGACCAATTTGAGAAATTATACAAATATGTAAGAGTCATCTAAAATAAATAAAATATTTAGGACCAATTTGAAATTACCTCATATGGGAGAGTGAGTGGAGAGAGAGTGGTGACATTTTTTAATTTTTAATTTTTTTTTGCATTTTTTTAATTCATTTATTTTTTTTAAAGAAGTGGGGGGAGTGAGTGGGGAGAGAGAGTGGTGATTTTTTTTTCTTTTTTAATTTTTTAATTTACTATTTTTGACCAACCATAAGGGGTGGAGTCATATAATATAGTATAGATATAGATGTGCGAAAAGTTATTATTGTATTTAGCAAGTTGAGATGGGAATAGTATTTAATCTTTAAGTAAAACTAGTCCTCTGATTCTAAGTATTGTACCAGGTTAGAGTGAGGATTGGGTCTCCAATTACTGGCTATGGTCAGGAAAGCAGAAATCGTGCTGCTCGTCAAAGAATACCCAACAAGGTTTGGACTGATGAAGGTGGCGTTGAGCATGTAGAGGTATTTATTGATATATATGCACAAACAATTTCTTCTCTAAATTATCTAGGTGGACTCTCCTTCCCCCCCCAATCCTGCCCCACATTCCCTCTCCCCATAAAGGTTTTTTCTTTTTGAAAATATCTAGAAGGGAAGATATAGGAAATATGAATACTTCACTGAAGACGATGCTGCAGAATTTTTTCTATATATATTTGCAACTTCCTTTTTTTCGGTTCAGAAGCTGTGGTATTTGTGATTAAGCATGGCCAATTGGGTTTCAGGTTAATTTCTATGTTCGGGGACCACATGGGAATGGGAAAGTTTTCTGTGAAATGTTCAAAGACCAAGTGGACAAGCAATGGAAGTTCACTTACTTGGTTGTTGAGATCAAATCACCCTCTCCTGCACAATTATTTCTGGAGTCATATATTCCAGCCTAACAAGTGAACAAGTAGCCTTGTGTCGATAAAAGGTTTCTTCTTGACTGTTAACCCAGTTTTTTAGTCTGTTATTTGCTCTATTATTTATTTTTGGTGTTGAGATCAAATTCTTTGCAATATAAATTGTAATGATAATTCTGTTGCACTTGCACAATGTGTTAGAACTTCTAACACAATGTTCTAAGTTAGAACACTCCCCCGCCCGTAATTTAAGGGAAAAAAAATATAGAAAATAAAGAAAGCGAAATAGCAAGGAAGTTTCAGTTAAGCTTTGAAGTCACTTGCAGTTATCGTACATATATTAAATGGTTAGCCTATTACAAGTTTTAGGTAGGCGACATTTTATATTTGTAACGTGATATTTCTAACCTGACGTTTTAATTGGTATATCTTCCTTAGAAATTTTGCACGTTTACAATACTTGCTTTTTAGCACTTCTTGATGTTATTTTTTTTCTTCTTATTTGTGTTCTCATTTCATCAATAGGCGTCAGCCTTGCAATATATAATTTAGGGTAAATTACACTTTGGTACCCTGTGGTTTGACCCTATTTCACTTTGGTACCCTGTGGTTTGAAACTTGACACTTTGGTACCCTGTGGTATTCTCCATTAACACTTTGGTACCCTTTGGAGCTATTTTGTAATTTTAACCATAATAAATTTTACAAAAATTACATATTGACCCCAAAAAAATTTTAAATTTTTCATTTTAGTCCCTATATAATATGTATCCAGGGACTTATTTGTAATTTTTTGAAAATTTTTTGGGGTCAATATGTAATTTTTGCAAAATTTGTTATGGTTAAAATTACAAAATAGCTCCAAAGGGTACCAAAGTGTTAATGGAGAATACCACAGGGTACCAAAGTGTCAAGTTTCAAACCACATGGTACCAAAGTGAAATAGGGTCAAACTACAGGGTACCAAAGTGTAATTTACCCTATAATTTAAATTGTTTGTTCCAAGACTAGAAGGCCAATTTGAGGGGAAATAAAAAGTAAGCATGCTGAGGTTTTTGAACTTTCAATTGGTATTTTTAAAAATATATGGTATGGAATAAAACAGAAGGTGAAAAATGGTGGAGAATCTTACTGCATATTAACCCGATTTAAGTATTTCCTGCAGATGTTTGATACTTTGACGTAGCCATGATTTCATTCTATAGTTTGACCACATTTGCAACTACATTTTGTTATTACTACTTGCAGTTGAATATAGCTTTGCATATTACCTGGTAAACTTGAGTTGAAAAGTGAATTAGGTAAATCCGTAAATGAAAAGTCTCTTACTCAATACTTTGCGTTGGAAACTGAATCCATATCAGGTTGTTGTGAATTGTGATTCTTTCCAGTTTCTGCGAGATGGAATTAAGGTTGAAAATGAACAAAAAATTAGTGTGTTAAATAAAGCTCGACCTGCATAAATATACGTATGGGGGTTAGGAGAAAGTCCTATCAGTTTCCTTTGAACTTGTTGGAAAATACCCAATGGAGTTGCTCACCTGATTTGCGTTACTTAAAAGAAATTTTCCATTTCCATATACTTGTTTTCTACAAATTAGTTGACCGTGGAGTTCGACTAAAGTAGCGGAGCTCGTATGACCTATTAAAATAATGAAACATGAAATATCCAAATATAACAAATCATATTAAAACATAGGTAAAGTCTCAATTTAGTCTCATAACTTTGGCTAAGGTCTCAATTTAGTCTCAACTTTTTTTGTTGCACTTTTGGTCCTATATCTTTTACTTAAGTTGCATATTTGGTCTTGTGTTACATTTTTGTCCCATATCTTTGGTTCATATTACAGAATTGGTCCTATATTTTTTATTCAAGTTGCAAAATCGGTCTCATATATTTGGATCAAGTGGGACTGGTGGTGGAACTTTTTACAGAGATATGAGACTAATTCTGTAACCTGACCAAAAGATATGGGACCAAAAGTGATATGGGACCAAATCTACAACTTTTTGCAAAGATATGAGACTAAAAGTATAACAAAAAAAGTTATGGGACCAAATTGAGACCTGAGTAAAAGTTATGGGACCAAAAGTGCACTTTGACCTAAAACATATTATGCACCTGCACTTCAATGTTATTAAAATTCAAATTATTATATCTATCTTTTTTTTCAAGAAAATAAAAAAAATATTCCTAGGGACACCAACGTGCGAAATCACTTTTGCTTCCTGAAGGACAGGGATGTGGGCCTTTATCAACCCAAATATATAATTTGGGCTCCGTATATCAAGGCGTTGACAACGATACTATCGTTTTGATGAGTTGTTTGCAAAAAGCAAACCATGAGTACAGTGAAAACTAAATAATATAAAAGAGTCTCAGGTCAAAAAAATAAAAAATAATCATATAAAAGAGGCAGGAGAATTCAGAGCCAATCCGACGGCTGAGATTGCACCGCTCGAATCTGCTTCATCCAAACCATTGTTTATTAATTCCTCATTTTCCATACAAATTGAAAAAGAAAAAAAAAAGTAATGCCCGTTTGAACGCAACTCGTAAATATGTTTTGGCGAGCTGTCTCGTGAATCTTGATCCAAAACGCGTTTCAAAAATATGTATCTTTTTTTATTTTAAAAAATCCCTGATCATTATGGCGGCGTGGGTCCCACACGTAGCCACGTAAGCAAGCTTAAAGACTATAGAGGTTGGGACAAATTAGGGAATATACTTCTTCAAAACCGTGGCTAACTTCAATTGGATTGTCTCTATTCTCATATACTAAGGCTGCGTTTGGATGTCAGGTAAGGTCCCTTTATCCCCCTTTATCTCCCAGTACTCCTTTACTACCAGAGCTACAGTAACAAATGGTGTTTGTTTTACCTTTATCTCCACCTCCTTTATTTTCCTCCTTTATCATTCTTTTATCTTTCCTTTATCTCTCCTTTATCTTCTAAAATTACTAACATATCCCTACTCAACTACCTATAATTACCTACTTTTTACTATAAAATAATAAAATATTCAAAGGGCATATTTGTAAATTGCATATAAAAATATTTTTTTATTACCCTTACAACTTTTTCTCTCCTTCATCTTTTCTTACTATTTTTTTACTCACCTCTCTCTCTCTCTCTCTCTCTCTCTCATTTTATTTTAAAATACTCAAAATATTAGTTAAAAAGTTTACTAATAAAATAACTTCTTTTCATTTTTTATTGAACATTAAAAAATAACAGAAAAAATTATTTGAAATTGGTGAAAAAAAATTTTAAATTAAGATAGATATGTTATTATAAGTTAATGAAGATGAATCACGTTTTGGCCTAAAAAAAATAAAGATGGACGACGTGGGATAGTTTTTATTTGAATAATACATCATGAACGTGGGATGGGATGATACATGGACGTGGGATGGGTTTTTCTTTTGTATATATATTTTAAATTATTTTATTTTATGTATTATGATGTAATAATTTATTTTATACTATAATTTTAAATGACCGACTACCAGAAGACCCTTAGACATATAATATAGTGTAGATATATAATTTATATTAATTTACTTAAAAAATAATGCTAACTTAATAAGTCAATACTTGAGTCATCAAAATATATAGCTGAGGGACCAATATGGAACAAAAAATAACTGAGGGACCAATTTGGAACATGGAGCATAACTGAGGGACCAAAATAGGACTTTGGCCTATAATTTTTGATATATTCGTATTCCTTCCTCTATTTTTCAATTATTTAATAATATTTTTTAGAGTAAAAATTTAAAATAAAATTATTAAGTCCATGTTATTTACATTTTGATCAATGAGTTAAATATATAATCAAGACCCCAAAAATATAGGTTTTGGTCCCTCCTACAGTATATATATGGGTAATATTTTTTGTGGTTTAAAAATTTATGAACATATTTAAAAAACAGTAATGGGAAAAAATATATAATTCATTCCCTAAGACTTTACAATTTGGTCCTTCCTCCAGTATATATATAAGTAATATTTTTTGAAGTGTAAAAAATATACATATTGGTCCATCATTCTGTATATATATGGCTAATATTTTTTGTTCTGCAACTACTGAAGAAGAAAATTTAGAAAAATATATAATTCATACCCCAGAAAATATAAATTTTGGTCCCTTCTCTATTATATACATAGGTAATATTTTTTGTAGTATCAAAATTTTAAAATAAAATTAAAAGACAGTAAACAGGAAAAATATATAATCTAGTCCCTAAAAGTTTACAATTCAGTACTCAAAAATTACATTTTGGTCCCACATTCACACCTCCATCCTCCTTTACCTTACCACTCCAAAAATCTCCTTTATTAACTTCCTCCTTTAGCACAAATTTCGAGGCAATCATTACTCATACCACTTTACTAACACCAAAACAAACAAAAAAACAACACTCCTTTATCCTCCTTTATTTTTACCATTTTTACCCCTATACAAATTTAAAATACCAATACTATTATTTCAACCCACCACAATCATTACATACCCTTTAAAATAATTTCACATCATAATTCCTCCTTTATCTCTCATTTTCCCAAACACAATTTACTAAAAACCTCCTTTATAACACAAATCATTTACCTCTCCTTTATTACCTCCCCCATTCCTTTATCCTCCTATATTACCTCTCCTTTATTAACTTTGCATCCAAACGGGGCCTAAGTCGTTTTTCTCTTCCTCAATGTGCATATTAGCATATATTTATTTATTTTTAATTACTCAACTAATTGATAATTATCATCTTAATATTTCCTCTGGACCCCTAACTCTTCCAGAGGATCCACAGTTCTGCCATCTTCAATCTAATAATTCATGAAAACTAAAGAGCCTTCTCAAAGAAATAATCTCATAATTACATGACTGTCTCTTCTTATACCTAACCATTCATTATTATTATTAGTATGCTTTAAATAATATAATTACACATTTCTTCAGTCCACACAAACTTCACATTCATCACATAATGCCAATATCAATGGCTTACATCTACCGCTATTAAACAAAAGTTGAAATTTTTGTTCCTTTCTATCCGTATGATTTTTTTTTTTGGTTTCATGTCTGTTTTGTTGCAATTGATGCTGTCAAACAATCTCAACACACATACAAAGAACATGTTTTTTAAATAAAATTTTGCTGTATATTTTTCTTACCACTAATTCCAATAGAAGAATATAGTTGACTTAGTTATGAAGACAAGAACATAACGTCTAGCTAAAACTTAGTTAAAATGTTAAATGTACGACAAGAAACCCAAAATATTATTTATTGTCTTTAGTTAGATAAGAACAAGGTCAAAGTGCATTTTTGTCCCATAACTTTGGCTAAGGTCTCAATTTGGTCCCAAAATTTTTTTTGTTGCACTTTTGGTCCCATATCTTTTGCTCAAGTTGCAGATTTGATCATGTGTTACATTTTTGGTCCCATATCTTTGGTTCATGTTATAGAATTGGTCTTACATTTTTTAATCAAGTTGCAAAATCGATCTCATATCTCTAGGTCAGGTGTAGAAATGCAACATACCAAGAGTGATACGAGACCAAATCTGTAACTTTTTGTAAAGATATGAGACCAAAAGTGCAACAAAAAAATTATAGAACCAAATTGAGACCTGAGTAAAAATTATGGGACTAAAAGTGCACTTAAATAAATTTGTTATGTATACAAATTAAATAATTGTACATATTCAAATAAATTACCCAGTTTTTTTTTTTTGGCCTGAATTACCCAGTTTGTTTTGCAGTTTTGGTATACCAATAGTCAGCATCATTTTTTTTTTCTTGTTCTCATTTAACCGTTTGCGTTGATTCCGTTTGTACTAGAGTGACGATTCGTGTGACTAAAGACGCAATTGGGACCAACATTCAGGGATGTCGTTTGGTGACATATATTAGGGTCCGTTTGGTAGTATGTGAGGTATGTAAAGGAAAGGGTTTTACAAGGGAAAAATTGTGAGGGAAAGGAAAAGTAGTTGAGGGGATGTAAAGTAGGTAAAAATTGAAAGTGTTTGGTATAAAAAGGTAGGGGAGGGAAAGTAAAATAGATATAGAAGAAAATGACAAAAATGCCCTTCCCACAACCACCACCAGACCGCCGCCGTCGCCGCCCACCACCGCCGTTTCACGGTTGCCGGCTCCGCCGTACACGGTGGTCGGCNATTACCATACCAAACACATGAAAATCTTGGAATCCGTGCCCTTTTACATTGTAAAACCCATTTACATTGTAACAAACGGACCCTTAGAGTGAATAAGACGCAACGTCGTTTACAATAAGCGCCTCCTTATATTTTGATTTTGTGAAGAGATTTCATTCGGACAAAGTTGCCGTTGCGACTCCTTCTGACCACGTCTGAGTTGTCATAATAGCGCGCGTAAATTAAGCCAATAACGAAGGGCCGATTGGGAATTTCGCTCTCAAAAGGCTACGTTTTGATTACCTTAATTCATCTGCTAAATCTATCCTTTTTTACATTAACTAATAAACTTAGTCCACAAGAGAAAGATGGTGGAAAGCAAAGAAGAAATCCAGAGACGAAAATAGAGAAAGACACAAATCAAGAATCACGATAACGGAAGAACCACGCTCTGCTTCTGAAGCAGACGAGGGCTTAATCTCTTCTTCATAAGTTTTGGTCTTGTTGAAGGGCTTAAGCTTCTCTCTTTTTTATTTTTTTTTATTTTTCTTCTTCTTCTTCTTTTCTTCAGTATATATACACATATATTCAGTCCATATACAGATTTTTTCTGTCGTTCTTTCGACTTGTTGTAAAGCACGTATCAATACAATTTGTGCTGGAAGACGAGGAGGTAAAGTGTAGAGATCTTTGATTTCGAGTTGAGGAGTGTAGCTGTTGGAGGAATTGGAAGTAGATCCAGGAGCAACCTTTGTTTTTGTTTGATCTGATCAATCTCTCAGAAAAATGGTATTCTTTGCTCATTTCCCTGGGTTTTTTATGGTCTTGATTGAGTCAATACACAGTCTCAGGTTTCCTTAGTGGCAAGAAACTCAACCTTGTTGGAGCGGATTTCTTTGTGCTTGTGTGTGGCAATGAACTGGCCTGTTATTGACCAGAATCAGAATTGGATCTCCAGATTTCTTAGAGTTGGTTTATCTGGCAGATTTAGATTATCGTTCAAAATGGGAACTTCTTTTTTTGTGGATGTGACCATTTTCATTTACCAAACAACTGGACGGCCACCTCGATTCAGGGGGATAGCGTTTTTCTTCCCCACTGCTCTCTTCGGAGAAACATGAAGCACAAATTTCTGGCCGCTTGGCCACAGTCTAGGAAGAATGCTATTAATTTGCGTTTTTTTTTCCTGGATTTTTATTTATTTTAAACTGATTTAATCTCGAGTAGTGTCCATCGTCGCTTATAGGATTGAGTATCTCGTGCTTTATTTTTTTAGAAGGTAGACTTTCTGATTTCGACTATGAAATATGTATTTTTTTGGCACTTATTTCTCTCGTTAGTTCTTTTAGACTTGGTTATATATCAGGGTTGATTTCAATGCTAGATGTCGTTGTATTCTATCTTATGGTCCTTGTTTCAACCATCTTTTCACATAACAGCTTTAGGTTAATGAACATTTAATCCAAAAGTGATTGACTTGGGGAAGAGTTGAGAGGCCTCGTGGTTGTATTAATGTTTTGGAAATTAAGGGTAAAAAATTGCTTAGTTTCCATTATACCGTAGGAAAAATGTATTAGCTAAACATGTAATATAGAGTTGAACTACATTATGATAATGAGATGTCTACTGATGCTTTCAACTACATGGGTCTAATTACTCATGTTGCCACTTCAATCTGAGGTAAGTTGCAGGAGTTACTACTTGCAGTCTGAGTAAATCTTGTAGTGGGTATATATTAAAAAAGTTATATTTTTGTTTTCATGGGACTGTTTTACTGCCCTGTTCTGGTAAGCAGAAAAGTATTGTTTTTATTATTTCTGGGGGTTGATGATTTGTGATAAATATTGGAGAGGGAACATGGATGTTTGACCCTGATGTCACACTCTGCATTGCAGGTTGCTGCTGTCAATCCTGTAGTTGGGTCCCAGGTTTGGGTAGAGGATCCTGAAGTAGCTTGGATAGATGGTGAGGTTTTGGAGGTTAAAGGAGAAGAAATCAAAGTCCTTTGCACTTCGGGGAAGACGGTGAGTATCATGTCATATTTCTAAAAAAACTAACTCTGTTTTTCAATGTATTTTCTTAACATATGAATGTACCCTTTTTATTTTTGAGTATACTGTCTTAAATATTTATCCTTAGTTTGCAATATGCCTGTAGTTTGTTAGCTATACTAGATATGAGTTTTTTTGAAGTTAACTTAGAACCAAGTGATGCTTTAACATTGTGAATTTTGCCCTCTTTTTGTTTTGTCATATGCAGGTGGTTGTTAAAGCTTCTAATATTCATCCCAAAGACACTGAGGTGCCACCATGTGGAGTGGATGATATGACAAAGCTTGCTTATCTGCACGAACCTGGAGTCCTGGATAATCTCAGATCAAGATACGATATCAATGAAATTTATGTATGCTTTTCAGATATTAACTTTCCTAATTTTATCTTCCTAAAGTGGGGAAATGTGGCGTACTAAATTTTTATTCTTTTGTTTGTTTGTAGTAGTTTTATGAACTGATTCTCTCTTGACATGTGCAAATTCCAAAATTGTGCTTACAGACTTACACTGGGAATATATTGATTGCTGTGAATCCTTTTACTAAGCTCCCTCATTTATATGATAGCCATATGATGGCACAATATAAAGGGGCAGCATTTGGTGAGCTGAGTCCACATCCCTTTGCTGTTGCAGATGCTGCGTATAGGTTAATTTCTTTTACCATGCCTTTGAATATTGCATCTAATTAGTTTTCATGTCTTTCTACCAACAAAAAAAAATTAGTTTTCATGTCTGACCACATAAATAATTGTGGATATAGGCTTATGTTTAATGAAGGAATCAGTCAATCAATATTGGTCAGTGGTGAAAGTGGGGCTGGTAAAACTGAAAGCACTAAATTACTGATGCGTTATCTAGCTTATATGGGTGGGAGAGCTGCTGCTGAAGGTAGAAGTGTTGAGCAGAAAGTCCTGGAGGTAAGAAAATTATACCTATAGTCCTATACAATATTGGTTCTTAAGCATGCTAATTTGACCTGCATACACACACACACATATATATATACTAGGGGCTTTGCGTGGCATGTAAATATGTAGGTAAAGTTTAAAATAATTTAAAAATTATTTACAAATAAAAAAAATTTATAAACATTTAGATGCAACATTTTCAAATTAGTTACATTTTATATGACCAACTACCAGAAGGCCCCTCAGACATATATAATAGTATAGATATAGATATAATACACTTGTAACCTTTTCCAGAATTTAATTTCTTAAACTTTGTTTTATATCCACTGAACTTATCTTTGTCCCCCCTTTATGTCATCTTGATTTGCAGTCTAATCCTGTTTTAGAAGCCTTTGGCAATGCAAAGACTGTTAGGAACAATAATTCAAGGTGAGAAGATATACAAAAATTTCCTGCTTTTGTAGATTTATTGCAAATCTTATGACATAATATCTCTTATTTGTGTTAAATAGTCACATGTTACCTTTTGCAGTCGTTTTGGTAAATTTGTGGAGATTCAATTTGACCAGATGGGGAGAATTTCGGGAGCTGCCATCAGAACTTATCTTTTGGAAAGATCACGTGTTTGCCAAGTGTCAGACCCAGAGAGGAATTATCACTGTTTCTATATGCTCTGTGCTGCACCTCCTGAGGTAATCATGATTAGATTGACAGAAAAAATTGAAAGAAACAATTAGTAAATTCTGAGCATTCTGTTTCTTTTCCTTTTTCAACAGGAAGTTCAGAAGTATAAATTGGGAAAGCCTTCAACGTTTCATTATCTCAATCAATCAAATTGCTATGAGTTAGAAGGGCTTGATGAATGTAAAGAGTATATTGCAACAAGGAGAGCAATGGATGTTGTTGGAATGAGTTCTCAGGAGCAGGTATTTTACAGGGAATTACTTCAAGTTCATACTGAAATTATTTATTTATGATGTGTGCTTCAGTGTCATTCATTTCCATTGTCCCTATATCCCTTCAGGATGCGATATTTCGAGTGGTGGCTGCAATTCTGCATCTTGGAAATATTGAATTTGCCAAAGGGAAGGAAATAGACTCATCTGTGCCAAAGGACCAAAAATCTCATTTCCATCTACAAACTGCTGCTGAGCTTTTTATGTAAGCAATCTTGTGTAGTAGCACATTGTTTAAAAGACTTTTTCTTTGCATTGCATTTTGTTTCCACCTCCTATTGAATCCTTGGTTAACTTTTATTCTTTAGGTGTGATGTAAAGGCACTTGAAGATTCTCTTTGCAAACGTGTAATTGTTACACGTGATGAAACAATTATAAAAAGTTTGGATCCAGAAGCTGCTGCACTCAGCCGAGATGCTTTGGCTAAAATTGTATACTCAAGGCTGTTTGACTGGTAAGCCTTTGTCTGCGGTCATGTTAGTTTGAACCTATGTTAAAGTTTATTGTTAGTTTGATCAATTTAATAAAGAATAAATCTCTGTTACTGAAATTTTGTTATGCTTTTGCAGGCTAGTGGAAAAAATTAATAGTTCAATTGGTCAAGATCCTGAGTCAAAGACCTTAATTGGTGTGCTGGATATTTATGGTTTTGAGAGTTTCAAGACTAACAGGTGCTTAATTGGTATGCTTTTTTGTGTGTAGTCATAGGTCAACCTCTCGGAGACACCATTGTACTTAAAGAATGTTACAGATTTGTCGGGAACTATTCATATCCTCCTCAAGTAATCATATATGTAGAGATTCTAGAAGGAATTGATGATTGCATGTACCCCATTTTTTGTTAGAAATTCTGTCGCAGTGTCTTTTGACTACTAATTCTTAACTGGTGATATCTTTATGTTGATTTGGTTGCCTATTAAACTAAATTCTAATTACGTCTAATGCATGTTCATCAGTCAGTTACATATTCTACCAAATTAGCTTTCAGCTTCTACATTTTGAAATCCTCCTGCATTCATATGTCAATTTATCATTATCATGACTTGGTGGACTAGTTTATAGATGCAGGAGTTTTGCAAATGTTACTTTTGTATACAAAGTTACCTCTTTCTTATTGTATTCTTTTAATATAGTCATTGTGGTTTGACCTCAATCTGATTTAAAATATTAACCAACTTGTATGTTCCTGGTAGTTTATTAATTTCAAACCAAGTTTTGTGTGTATGATTTGAAAATGGTTAGATCATGCTGGTAGTCATTTCAAACCAACATTATGTCATATGGTGTGAAAATTGATTGATTATAAGTAGTAAGTAAAGAGATGTCTTCAGGAGATAGTTTACCTGATGACAATGATGTTCCTGGGAGTTTAATAATATCAAATCATATGACATAATGTTGTAATCTTCTTCAGACATTTGATGGTTAGATCATGCTGTGCTCCCATGCTACATTTTATTTTTAGTAATTTTGACAATTTAGTGTGGATTTTAGTTTTATCAACACCGTAAGATCCTTTAGGAGGGATGGTCCCAGAGAGTAAGCCATTAATTTTCAAATCTCTTTGTTTTTATTGGTGGTTTTGGGACAACTTAAATATATTTATACCATAGTCTTGATATGTGAGTCTGCTATATTGATATTATTACCTTTTATTGTATAGTTTTGGGTTTTGTCTAATACATAGTTAATTTGTGTACCTTGCAGTTTTGAGCAATTTTGTATTAATTTGACAAATGAAAAGCTACAGCAACATTTTAATCAGGTTGGTCAGTGGAAGATACATCTGTTTTCTTTAGAATTGATGGCCTCATATCTGTCTTTGTACATTTAAAACACATAAAAAATGAAACAGTTATATTTGTTTTTATTTCATTCATTCTCTTTTAAATGCTTGAACATCTTGTTCTGCAGCATGTCTTTAAAATGGAGCAGGAAGAATACAAAAAAGAAGAGATTGATTGGAGTTATATTGAATTTGTTGACAATCAAGATATTTTGGATCTCATTGAGAAGGTTAGTGCAGTTTGTCAGTATTGACTTTATTAATAATCATTTTCATTTCTTTTTTATTTGTCTTGGTGATTTTATATGTATTCATTTTCAGAAACCTGGTGGCATTATTGCCCTTCTGGATGAAGCTTGGTAAGTACTAATATCTTTGATTCTTAATATCTCTGGACCTCTGGCTTAACTCTGTGTTCTTTCTGCTCCTGTTTTTGAGCTATTTTTGTCTGTGCTTAAATAGCTGCATGCGTTTTGCAGTATGTTTCCCAGATCAACACATGAAACTTTTGCCCAAAAGCTGTATCAGACATTCAAGAACCATAAAAGGTTCAGCAAGCCCAAATTGGCACGGAGTGACTTCACAATATGCCATTATGCTGGTGATGTAAGTCGGGATAATCTTACTTATCTAAATCTAAAATATAAAGAATGTTTAATTTCAGAGTTAGGTCCAAAAAGCTAGATGTAATTTTTTTAAAAGAATTTTGGAAAAGCATACACCTGACAGATGGCAATATCAGGTCACTTACCAAACTGAATTGTTCCTGGACAAGAACAAAGATTATGTTGTTGCAGAACACCAGGCACTTCTTAGCGCTTCCAAATGTCCCTTTGTATCTGGTTTGTTTCCTCCTTCACCTGAGGAAACATCTAAACAATCAAAGTTCTCATCAATTGGTTCTCGGTTTAAGGTTAGTGTTTTTCTTTTCATTTTAATCTGCAGACAAATAATCTGATTGTCTTGCTTACTCTTTTTGGTTTTTTAAAAAATTCTCTTTAATATTTGCTGCAGCAACAATTGCAACAACTTCTTGAAACTCTCAGTGCCACTGAGCCACACTACATTCGTTGTGTAAAACCCAATAATTTGCTCAAGCCAGCAATCTTTGAGAATAAAAATGTATTGCAGCAGTTGCGTTGTGGGGTAAGACAGTTAGCATTTGTGTGCACTGTTCTTGTTCAAATAAGTATAATTGGTCTTGTAATTGGTGTTGACCCAGGAGTTACATGAGTTATGCTTATTCCATTTTATGTGTGATTGAAGGGAGTTATGGAAGCAATTAGAATAAGCTGTGCTGGATTTCCCACTAGAAAAACCTTTGATGAGTTTGTAGATAGATTTGGCCTTCTTGCACCTGAAGCTTTAGATGGAAGGTATCCAAGTTGGTCATCTTTCATCCCTTGGAAAGTCTAGATTTTTTTTCTAATTATCTCTACTAATTTCTTGTTGTAATTATGTTAGTTCTGATGAGATCACTGCTTGCAAGAGGCTTCTAGAGAAGGTTGGACTTCAAGGCTACCAGGTAATTATGAGTGGGTGATCAAGCTTCTGATTCACAAAGAGTCTTTCGTTGTAATAGAGCATTGGAGTTTGAAAAACTTTTTTTTGTGTGTGTGTGGATGGGGGGGGGGGGGGGGGGGGGG
>QANZ01016191.1:133408-144800 GCA_003254925.1 Chamaecrista fasciculata
GGGGGGGGATGGGGCATAATATATATTTCATCTATACCTCCCAAAAGTGCGTTACTATCATACTGCATTTCTGTGGGATGGAAAACTTGAAAATATAGGTTAGCTTTAGGAATGAGATCTTTCTCATGTGTTTATCTGAGCACAATATACTCTAATGGCCAATTATGCCTGTCTGCGGTTGGTGCTTTTTTACTTTGCTGATTATTGTACAAAACTTATATTACCTTATGAGTTATTTTGCTGATTCTATTTATTGCTGCAGATTGGTAAAACAAAGGTGTTTCTTCGAGCTGGTCAAATGGCAGAACTTGATGGACGGAGGAGTGAGATCTTAGGGAAGTCAGCAAGCATAATTCAGAGAAAAGTTCGTTCCTATTTGGCGCGGCGGAGTTTTGTCTTGCTTCGTTTGTCTGCCATACAGATTCAAGCTGTGTGCAGAGGTCTCAGTTCATGCCTTTTTGAATATTATGTTATGAGTTAAATTTTGACATTATCAGAAGCTTATGAACTCTAACAAGGTATAAATATTGATTGCAGGAGAACTCGCTCGTCAAGTTTATGAGGAAAAGCGGCGGCAGGCTTCTAGTCTGATCATTCAGAGGTGTTTCCGCATGCATACTGCTAGGAAGGCATACAAAGAATTGTATAGCTCTGCTGTTTCTATTCAGACTGGTATGCGGGGCATGACTGCTCGTTCTGAGCTTCGCTTTAGGAGGCAAACTAGAGCAGCAACTGTTATACAGGTAGGGTATATGTTAAAAGAATTCCGTCACTAAGAGACATTTACATATATGCTGTTTCAACCTCTATTTATCTATCTATCTATCTATATATATATGTGTTTACTTAGAAGTTTATCAATATCACTCCTGTGGTGTGGCCTAAAATTGCTTTGCTTTTCATTGTGTTCTTGCAACTCCAATTATTTTGTGTATTGCAGAGCCATTGCCGGAAATACTTGGCCCAACATCATTTTATGGACTTAAAGAAAGCAGCGATTATAACGCAGTGTGCATGGAGAGGAAGAGTTGCACGGCGTGAATTACGAAAGCTCAAAATGGTAACTTCATTTCTTTTTCCTTCTATGTTAGTTTTATCCTTAAAATTGACTGCGCTCAAGGTAGTTGTTAAGTTTGGAATTCTATGAATCATTGGTGTATTGACTATGATTTTTATCCAAAAAGGTATATCCGTAGTGGACTTGTAGTCATAAACCCTTTATAGCTTAAGGTACTAAAGTAGCATATAGTTCCTGTCATCTTACTTCCAAGCAAACCCATACTCATTTTTTAATCTCGTCACCAAAAAGTAATTGGCTCGCAATTCTATGAAGCACGGGTACTTAAAAAATGGTGCCGTACCCATACCCGTATTTCTATAAATACTCTTGGATACTTATAAAATATTAGAAAATATAAATTTTATTTTTTGTAAAATATGATTGTTTTTCTATCTAATTTTATTTTTATTGTATTAAAACTTCAATTTTTAAACTTCAATCATATAAATTTATATTTTATAACTTTATATTTAAATAAATATTACCATACACATACCTCACAATTTTCTAAAATAGTTGTACCCGTATCCCTATCCATACCCGTACAAGTGCAACCTAGGCTCGCATTAAATCTCAGCTTCAGTTGGCAACATTTGAAGCTATTGGCACTGGTACCAGGACTGTAAACTTTAGTATCCATACTCTTCCTGCCTGAAGTCTCACTAGCCATGCTCATATGTGTCATTTTCTCTTGAATATTCAATCAGAGCTACATATAGTTTACCCTCTCATCTGTTTGGTCTTGGAGTAACCCATATGATCCTTGGCCCATCTTGTTTGTGATATTTTTCTCCCTGTTCAAATTATTCAGAAAGATGCCTCTGAAAACCTTGCTACCTCAAACTTCAATATTGTGAAGTATGCTGCTTAGAGGAGATATCACTTTTTTATATGTTCATGATTGCTGGACATTCACATCTATAATGCTTGTCATTCAATACTTAGGCTTTTTATTTTTATTTCAGTCTGCAAGGGAAACTGGAGCTCTCCAAGCAGCCAAAAATAAGCTTGAAAAGCAAGTTGAAGACCTTACATTGAGGTTGCAACTGGAGAAACGAATGAGGGTAAATGATTGTGATTTTGCTGAGTTTCTTTTAGTTTGGCAGTCTCTCAGTATGTTGTGTTAAGAACACTTTCTAATTTGAGTAAAATAATAAAATATAAATATTGTAATTTGATTTGTGTAATTGTTGAAAAGTATTATTTGTATGCGTTTTGATTTACAAATATGTAAGAAAGTGATAATGTATGAATGTGTGTGTTGTGTCGCTTGCAAAACTTCATAAAATTCTCTCATCTTTTATTGTGTAGGTTGACTTGGAAGAAGCAAAAGCACAAGAGAATGAAAGATTACAATCTGCTTTGCAAGAGATGCAACTTCAGTTCAAAGAGACTAAAGTACTTCTTGAAAAGGAGCGTGAGGCTGCAAAAAGGGCAGCAGAGAGAGAGCCTGTCATACAGGAGGTTCCAGTTGTTGATAATGCATTTATGGAGAAGCTCACTACTGAAAATGAGAAACTCAAGGTGAGCTACTTGTAGGCATAGACATCTGCACTGAAAATGAGAAGTGATATTTTTGTGTTGATTCATGTTAATTATTTTATCCCATTTTGGGAAAAGATAGTTGGTCACTTATATGTATTAATTTAGTGCTTCCTGGAGTCTGTTACAGACCTTAGTGAGCTCACTGGAAAAGAAAATAGATGAAACAGAAAAAAAGTATGAAGAGGCAAACAAAATTAGTGAAGAAAGGTTGAAGCAAGCCATGGATGCAGAATCAAAGATAATCCAGTTGAAGACTGCCATGCAAAGGTTTATTTTTGTGATTAAGCTCTCCATTTGTAGTTCCTCCTACTCCATCATCCGCATTGTTTTTCACTGTTTTCTTTCATATTGATAGGCTTGAAGAGAAATTCTTAGACATTGAATCTGAAAACCAGATTCTTCGGCAGCAATCTTTGCTAAAGCCGAATGTGAAAAAAATGTCAGAGCACCTCACAACCCCAGTAGATGAGGTCTGCTTGCTAAACTGGTAATCTTTGTTCTCTGTCAGTAAGTGTGAATTTCTTGTGATATTGAATTTTTTCATCTGCAGAAGTTGGAAAACGGTCACCATGAAGTGGAAGAGCATAAAGCTGTTGTACGTACATTCTATGCATTTTATTTTCTTATGACAATAACCCCACTCTTACTGTTTATACTCTATTTTCTGTTTAATGGAATATCAGATTTTGAATATCCACTATTTGAATTGACGTCTAGTTGTCTTTGCAGGAAACACAGAACCAGACTCCTGCGAAAAAGTTCGGTACAGAATCTGATATCAAATTAAGGAGATCATACATTGAACGTCAACATGTATGTGCTTAAAAGTAGTCCCTGAAGAATTTTTTCATGTAAAATACAGTTTCACATATTTTCACTCTTGTTTCACTGTAGGAAAATGTTGATGCGCTAATCAACTGTGTTAATAAAAACATTGGATTCAGTCATGGAAAGCCTGTTGCTGCATTAACCATCTACAAATGTCTTCTCCACTGGAAGTCATTTGAAGCTGAGAGGACAAGTGTATTTGATCGCCTCATCCAGATGATTGGTTCAGCAATTGAGGTGATTTCATTACATTGTTGATTATTCTTAATTGTTTTTTGAGCCACAGGAATAAAATGGAAAGGACAATTTAAGAAATTGGAAGACCTAAATTTACCCAAAACCTTAATTACGTAACTCTGATATGATATTCAATGTCATACTTAAATTTAGGGGATGGAAGGATAAAATAACTCACTTTTTTTAAAAATAAATCATACGGAAGTAATGTAATCATAATTTGGTCATGTCCAATTTATTGCTTTTCAGTATGGGTTGTGTATCCTTTCCTTTTAATTCATGTTGCAATTATATTTTTCTGTTTGAAACCTTACCACTACAAGTAATATGGACGCATGATTGAATGCTGACCTACTGCTGTTGCCAGTGTCATGGTTTTGTTCTTGCTGTTCTTCCATCCTCCTTTCTTTAGGGAGTTTATGAATTCATTTTTATGTTAATTCTAGGTTTATTAAATGGAATAATGAATGTTATGCGGTTCCTTTGCTTGCTGAATCATGTGATCCTAGTTTTCTTCTGATATTCTATAGTCTATACTGCTATGGCCTTTGTTATGGCATAGCAAGATGAAATATTAAGACACTCATCTGAATTAAGTTTGTTTTTTCTTCTTCCCTTCTCTCTTTTCACCTTCCAGAATCAGGATGACAATAATCTTATGGCTTATTGGCTGTCCAATACATCTGCATTATTGTTCTTGCTTCAACAAAGTTTGAAATCTGGTGGTGCAACGGATGCAACTCCAGTTAAAAAGCCACCTAATCCCACGTCCCTCTTTGGAAGAATGACGATGGTAATGAATCTTCATTAGGTTCTGTTCAACCTGATTTCTCTTTTTACTTATGAAATCTCACATTAATATACAACGGCTAAATTGCAGGGATTTCGTTCATCGCCATCTTCTGCCAATCTTGCTGCCCCTGCATTAGAGGTTGTACGCAAGGTGGAGGCTAAATACCCTGCTTTGCTTTTTAAGCAGCAGCTCACAGCATATGTGGAGAAAATATATGGCATCATTCGGGACAATTTGAAGAAGGAGTTAACATCATTCCTGTCATTATGTATCCAGGTATTTTGAAGTCCATTTATGAATTGTTTAACTTAAGCTTTAAACCAACCATTATAGTCCAGACAAAACTGAATACTAGGTCTTCTCTCCCATATATTTCTCATGGTCTGTCCAATTGCCAGTATATTCTCTGCCTTTTGGTGATATTTTCAAGAAACTTCTGAAAGCATTTTGTGGCTGCAAAATGTTTGAGTCACAACTTTTTAATCTGGTTCTTCATTCTAATTTATCATTTATATATAGGCACCAAGAACATCAAAGGGAGTATTACGATCTGGCCGATCATTTGGTAAAGATTCTCCATTGGGTCACTGGCAGAGTATTATTGAATCCCTCAACACTCTCCTCTGTACAATGAAAGAGAATTTTGTAAGAAAATTTAATTGTAATTTGTGAAAATATGACTTTTAAGTAATTATCCTCCTTGTTATTTCTGTTTATGCTATTTGCACTTTTAATTGAATAACATGATATTTACTTTTGGATTTCAGGTGCCTCCCGTCCTCATCCAAAAGATTTTCACTCAAACATTCTCGTATATTAATGTACAACTCTTCAATAGGTTAGTGACTTTTACATACATTCTTTAACATGAAAGAAAAACTTTCCTATCATGGTGTTTTTATCTTAAACTGCTAAGAGGTTAATTGTACCATTTTCATTTTTGAATTATCAGTCTTCTTCTTCGTCGTGATTGTTGCACATTCAGTAATGGAGAGTATGTGAAGGCTGGATTAGCAGAATTGGAGCTATGGTGCTGCCAAGCAAAAGAGGAGGTAATTTGCTTTTGCTTTTACTTTGATATGTTAACCTTAGCTGGTACGTACCTTATTTAGGTTTTATTTGGTTTGCTGGTATAAGATTGGATTGGATTCTTGGAGTTCGTCTATATTTATATTTAGGAGTTAACTTTATGTTTTATTTATTTATCAACTATTTTGGTTTATCTTGTTTTAATTGTTTAACTTTTCTTTTAAATTAGGATCATCTTTATCTTTGTGTTTATTTTTATCTATAGCTTCATCTATTAGCTATCCTTATCTTTTATTTTGAAAGAGACTTGAAGAGTAGCCTTGTTGCTATTCATCTTTTTAAGTCAACTATATCATTGAAATAGAATATCAATTAAAGAAACAGAGTTTTCCTTCAAATTTCTACCTTAGAGCCTGTTTCTAAAAAAAATAATAATAGAGTAGGGCTTTTATTTCTTTCACTGTCTGGGCTGGAGCTCCAACGAGATCACTATTACCACTGTCATTAACATTGCCGTGAGGTGAGATAAGGAACTCTAAAGTTGTGTGTCAAAGAAAATTCATTTTTCTCTCATTTACCAATATATTGTGATATTGTTGCTGCCACCTGAACCACATGTAATTGTTACAAGCACTACCACTGCTGGTGTAACTGCCATATCCACTCATTGTCACCATGACCACTGTCACTACCATTGCCACAACTGGCACTGCCACCGTACCCCATACATTATGATAACTGTCACACTACCATTATTACCATCACCAATATTCCTGTCCAAATATTTAAAGTTCCATACTGTCCGGACTTGTGTGAAGTATCAACGCCCATAATAGTATTGTTTTAAATAGTCTATATATTATACATCGATTATAAAGACCCTTACAATCAATTGCTTATATAATCATATTGTATGCAATGTATACAGTTGTAGTGTTGTACTATCAAGCCTCATTTTATACTGTGCGTTAAATAGACCCTAAGCTGTTGAGAATTAACGCAATGCCCTTTGACTGTGCTGTGTGGCTCTTTGACTGGTGCACAGTGCATACATATTCATAAGGCTTTAATTTGCAGTATGCAGGTTCATCTTGGGATGAGCTTAAGCACATAAGACAGGCCGTTGGATTCTTGGTAAGTGTGTATTAAGACAGTAACCGAAGTTTTATGAGTAACTTTTGTTATAGAATTATGACAGTCCATGTAACTGTAAAGAACGAAAGACTTCTATTTTAAATCTTTGAACAAGGCTGGTGAAATTGTTGAGCCTCCCAATTTTGGAGGCATGATGTAGTTGCACTTATGTTTATTTACAGACCTTCATGATTTATGTGTTGGTTAGTAAGAATACATCCTTGACAAGTAACTCTAGAGTCTAGATTGCTTGGTAGACTAGTCTGCCCTTTGCACTTGTGATGGTCTTAACTCTTACATCAAATGAGTTTTGATGATAAGCATTTTAATTGAATAGACAATGGGATACTTTTTTTAATTTTCTACTTTGTTTCCTGAGTTCTTTGACATAAAGTTATCAAAGCCCATCTTTTTCTTAGTTACTTCTGCCTTGTTTAACTGTTGACATTGCTATATACAGGTTATTCATCAGAAGTATAGGATTTCCTATGATGAAATTACCAATGATTTGTGCCCTGTAAGTCTTTCCTTACCAAACTTTTTGTGTTATGTGCATGTGCTTGGTCATGAAAGCTTATCTCTCTATTCATACGAGATCTCTCACTGCAGATGTATGGCTTTCTGAGTCAGTATGTTTCTTATGTTGTTTTTTATTTCCCTCCTTGTTGCAGATCCTTAGTGTACAGCAGCTATATAGAATATGTACGCTTTATTGGGACGCTAATTATAATACTCGAAGTGTTTCTCCAGATGTAAGTTTGTTTTTCAGAATACAGTTTCCAATTGCTTAAGACATCGTTAAAGTTATAAACATGTGATTGAACCTCTCATACTTCAATCTTCCTTTAGGTCCTTTCAAGCATGAGAGTGCTTATGGCTGAAGACTCTAATAATGCTCAAAGTGATTCTTTCTTGTTGGATGATAATTCCAGGTGAGAGTGCTTGTGTTTGTGATTACTTTAGGAGGTGCTATAGCATTACACATTCTGAGTTCTGACTTTGGAAGTTTGTGTACCATTCTAGAGCATGCAACTGGGTTATAACTTAAACTAATTTTTTATTATTATTATTACAGTATCCCCTTCTCAGTGGATGACCTCTCTACCTCAATGCAAGAGAAGGAATTCTCTGACATGAAATTAGCAGATGAACTTCTTGAGAATCCAGCCTTCCAATTTTTAAATGAGTAGGCAATAGGAAGTTTGGTATGCTTTTTATATTGTTTTGTCAAGGCGGCAATGAAATCATGCAGCTTCTTGAGAATCCATAGACCTTGCTATGGTGGATGTAAATCCTTTTCTATTTTATTCTTTTTCTTTATATTCTTTTTTTTTTTCCTCCAAACTTTTGGTTTGAATGTCAGTCGCTTGCCCCTGCTGTAAAGTTATTTTTTCATTCTTTTGTTGGCATTCAATTGTAAAATCTTCATTGCTAAAGAGGGGCTGTGATATTTTTAGGAAGAGCAAGCTTGCCTTCTACGTTGCTTCTTTCTGTTTGCCTTGTAATGTTGTGGTCAGAAAATTTAGTTAATAGAAGAATTAAGCCGAACTGCTTAAAGTTTTGTTTGTGGGAGAGCTTTGTGTAAGCTCTCTTACCACCCAAATTTTGCTGTGTAAAGAGACAAGAACTATCATGAGTGCATGGTAAATCGAATTGATTAGTTTGTTCATATGCTAGACTCCAACAGTCGATCTCTACTTCTAACTTTGGATGCATATCCCAGAGATGAGAGATCATCCTCGTAAGTCGTATCCAGTGTGATTTCTCCTTGAAAGCACTTTTGCAAGAATCATCGTTATTACAAAATTGTGCTTTCTTCGCTTCTGTTTAGTTTGGATCGCTGTTATGATGTAATATAAAAAAGGCGAAAAATCCCATTTTGGCTTTTTAGTCCATGAATTTTAGGATGAATTCCGTTGTAATCTTTAAGTTATTCTTCATTCTGTTTAAGTTCAACGTGATTGAAATGATAATGCTTTGATAGATGTGCGGTCATATTATAAAATACAAGATTAGGAATGAGATCATCAGAGAGGAACTTGGAGTAGCATTCATCACAAAGAAATTGGTTGAAACACATCGTAGGTGGTTCAGGCATGTACAAAGAAGACCCAATGATTGAACGTATTGGCGTCAGTTGATCCATATAGCCGACTCCACCTAGTGAGAAAAGGCTTTGGTGGTGGTAATTGTTGTTATGTTAGTTTTAATTGCAATTTTGTCTACTTTTTATCATCTTTGACCAATTGATTTAGATGATTTCTTTTTCATGAATCTTCTTTATTAAAAAGAAAATTTAATTATAAATTTCTTTTTAATTTATGATTAAGAATTTTTTTTTTATTTGCAACTCTCTTATTAGGATCCGCACTCCTGATATATGAAAAAAAAATCATTCTTCTCAAATACATTAGATCAGAATACATTAGAAGAATGATTTTTTTTCTAATCATAAATTAAAAAACCAAATTACTTTATATATATATATATATATATATACATTTAATACCCGCCATTTTGAAATATAAAGTAGGGCTGATCAACATAAACCCATTTTAACATCTTTATATAACTCACGGTTAGAGAGGAATGACAGAGTAACTCTTACCTTGAAGTCTTGAACTGTATAATAATTGTAGCTGATAATTTGTCAAAGCAGAATAGTAATTTGGTAGTCTAAATTTGAACAGGAAGAAATTGTAAGTATTACTTTGTCAACGTAATCTTCGTCTGTAAAGAAGAGAAAGCATGCAGATTGGAAATGCTAGCAAAAAAAGTGTGGGAATCAGTTTGTTTTCCAAAAACAAAAAAACATGGGATATTTTGATTGGCTCAAGGTTGAAAAAATAGACATTGGACAATCGTTTGTGACTAGAGCTTCTTTTTCCTCTTTGTCAACATAAACATTAATAGTAACAAATTGATGTTTAATGAAACAGATTGCAATGATGGGATAGAATATTGTTTTCCATTTCATACCCAACAAACATAAAAGATCAAAATCAAGTTTGAAGTAAGATTGGAATTTGAAAACTGGTTTGCCTAAACCCATGAGGAATTCACATGGGACATGGCTCTTGGGTGCAACCCTTAGACTAGGGTTTGGACCATATGGACCCTTGAATGGACCACCCTAAAACAACTAGTCCATCCCCACAGTAATCTCACTTACAAGCACAAATTGTGCAAGTAGTGACAATAGTCTTCAAAAATCAACACGCAAATTGGATAACATAGGGGTCTTTCTTTGTGGGGTTGTCATTTTTTTGGTCCAAAAATATGTATTACCCACACCGTTCACCTGAAAACTCAGCTTCTCTCCAAAAGTTTTGGTCCATTCCCAATGGTGTTTAGGTCCTTCCTTGTGACTGTGAAAGAAAAATCATACTCAAACCATTTCAACTCAAACTATAAGAATGCATTAATTATAACACTTAAACGTGGCAATTTGGGTCCATTTTGATGATAACAACACATCTATAATTCTATATATATAATTCTGTTATTTCATACTAATACTATGTCTCCGCGTAGGTTCCAACCACCACTTTACACTTTGGCATGCGTTTTAGTTTCATAAATAGGCGGGTTTTATATTTATAAAGTGATGATAATTTAATTTATACATATTCAGTCCAATAAAAAACAGCCAACATCTTCAGCCTTTATCAAGAAAAAAAAAAGGCTGACTTTTTTCTTCTGTATCCAATGGGCCGGGGAAGAAAATACATTATACAACAACAATAGCTAAAATCTTTTCTCGCTAGGTGGGTTGACTATACAACCAAATGAAATGCATTATGTGAAAACAAAATTTATATTGAAGTTAATTTTCTGATTATATATTCTACATAACAAATAAACAAAAGTTTAGTGGTGAATAGATCAGCTGTATAGTTATGATCAAGAAATAACCCAATATATAATTAATGACAAAATTTAAGTGTACACAAACGGGCAGTAGTGATTAAACGTAACCCAGATTAGTGAAGAGTTGTTAGTCAAAACTATCACTTTCATGATATTCTTTGTCAAAGGAAAAGGTGATAAAAGTCATCAAATTTTTGTCCCATTTGCGATATTAATTAATATGATGATGAGGATATGTGGATCGGAATGAAAAGTCCAAGTTAGTCATTTTCAGTACCACATGGCTCCAAAACTGCTTTCCAATAATTGGATTGCCCAAAATAGATAGATATACATACATATGTGTTCCAATTAATTTGAACACATATGGGTTGATCTTTGAGGAAACAATCGAAGAAATGAACATCAGTGTTGTTTCTATTATTCTTTGTTATGCAGGAAAATTATACAATCACTCCAGTGGGACCAGAATATTATTTCTCTCTAGTTTCTGGACAAATATTGTAATCATATTATTTATAATTAATAATTAATTATTGGGCCGGATTTTCTTTTTTGTATTTATCATAATTCATATGGATGGATCGGTAGGACGCGGTACCGATCGATGTGATTTAATTTTTAGTAGATAATTAATAATGATTGTGAAGGACACATCATGCATCCCGTTTTTTTAAAGAATAGTCATATGATCTTCTTTGTGATCTAAACTTTTAGCTTGGCATCTCTCGTTAAATATCATTGTCTTTTTTGACCTTTTGAGTTGTTGTGCTTTGAATACGTACAAATTATGCAGTGTTCATTGTAAGAGGGTGGCATTTTGTTCCTTTTTTGATTCATATATGTATGTCAAAAAAGAATCATATATATATGTATGTATAGGTATATATGTGTGA
>QANZ01016204.1:7108-20723 GCA_003254925.1 Chamaecrista fasciculata
GACAACTGCAACGCCGGAATAATGATGACCTCAGGTCTAAGGCGTCGTGACAGGCGTACAAGAGAGGCAAGCTGATGACTAAACCCATGCAGGACTCTCTGGGTCAGTCCAGCAACTCGTAACCCCTTACGTAGTTGCACCATGACCCTCATTCTAGCATCGCATGCGTGCATCCCTATGCACTGAGGTCATGCTGATCTTAGTTCATTTTCGCTCCCACGAAAATAATCGATCAGGGACAGATTTAGATTAATTATCGTATAATTAATCATGGACGTAATCACAGTAAACATGCTAATAATGTGAAAACCATTAATTTATCTCTATAAATTAATCCATATGTTCATAACATATACAGAAAAGGATTGGCCCTAGGGCACAATTCCTATCAGTTGTTGGGGTCTAATTGTGAGGGCGGTGGCCCATAGTCACGGATAAAGTCGTCATACCTTCCACAAGGGTGTTGGGACCCAATTTACGAAGGCGGTGGCCCGTAGTTGTGGGTAAGGTCGTCATGCCTTCCACGAGGGTGCTGGGACCCAATTTTGATGTTTCGATACATGCGCATGTTTTGTGGCTAGCCTCCTAAGGGATGATGTGCGCTTGTGGTGTGGGTGCCATACCCACTGGACGTCAGGGCGTCTTAGAATCGCTTTGACAAGGGCGTCCCTCTTGAGCGATTTTTGCTTTGTTGGGCTCTTGTTATGGACTGGTTGGGCGTTAAGGCCCTTACCGCTTGGCGACTTTGTGCTTGAGATGGCGTCAGGGCTTTGTTTTGCCTTGTCATTGTAGATTTTTGCCTAATTAGGCTTCGGTTATGGACCGGTGTATGTCAGGCGCCTGATGAGGGGTGACTTTTGTTTTCCTCAAGGTGGATGTGGATGTTTGTTTTCGTCGCTTAACTTTTCATGTCTATAATTTATATGAGGCTTTGTCGCTGATTTTGGCTAGACGCCTGTCTAATATAATTCAAGTCAAGTATAAACTGTTAGTTTAAAGATAAATGAATAAGTAAAAGATTTGAGACTAATAATAAATGGTTGCAACAAGACACTTTTACATCCTTGTTTACTTGTTTATTTAGAGTATATCACTCTTTTCTTCCAATGAAATCTTCCAAGTTGATGATGGTAGATTGCAAGAATCTTGACTCAAATGTTAGCGAATGGGGGGTCCCCATGTTTCTGTATCGAGAGAGCTTTAGTAAGTGGGCATCAAGAGCATAGTCTTCCTTGAAATGGAGTGCCAAGTGTTTGATCTTTCATGTGCAATCTTGTGAGGCTTTCTTGCCTCACTCTATTGAATTTCTGTAAAGTTCAAAACGAAGTTAAATTGTCAATTTTGATCAAATGTGGAAAAGGTATCAAATTAATTAAATTGCCCAGGAATCTTATGATGGCACCCATATTCATAGCGGTGCCTCGTGTACTGTGGCGCTCAAGCTCACAGCGACGACCACACTTACGGTGACGCCGGTGTAAGGATTTCCAAATGTTTAGAAGTACCTGATTAAGTTCTTAAATAGACAAAATGGTGAGTCATCACATGATCCCAATGTCAGGTTAATGCTTGTTAGCATGTATGAGAAAGACAAAAACAATATTGTCTAGCTATACCTTGCCTTTTGAAAAATAGTACTAAAACCAAGCATTTGATGCGTATTATCTGTGCGCCTATTTCACAACGGTCAATGAGTCACTATTTTTCTTCTTTGAACATGCATGTATATCTCCCAAAACTAAAGTAGGAGTGAATAACTGTGTCTGGATTCATAATTGAAGTATATATTATTTTGACAGTTTCAGCATGTGAATAAAGGGGTTGTAGCATCTGTGAATAATCAACAGCTACCCAGAAGGCCATCAGCAAAAATAACAACTTTGAGAGAAGTTTGTAAATACAATTTTTTTATTGTCAGATGCAGGATTAGAAAATCACAGATCAATAAATTAGACTGTAAAGCTGAATTTTTAATTCAACATATATGGCTTACACCGTTTGGGTTTTGCCAGTGATGTAAATGTGCTCCACCCAAAAGAGTTAATAAAGTACATAGTGACGCCCATACGTCATATACTGGGCAAATAAACGCACATAAAATTGACATGTGTGGAATTATATGAATGTGTGTATCTGCTTTCAAGTGACAAGAATAGTCATTCATCTCAGTTTAAAGCCTATGGGTAAAAGAGGGACTAAACTGAAAAGTATGAAAGTTGTCGTAACTTATATTAAAAGTAATTATCCGCATGAAAGCAACGTAGGTATAAGTCCAAAAGACATACATAACCTTTATGGAACTGGCAGAGATGCAAAAATGAAAGCATAATATAAGATTTTGATATTGATCCTGTCTTGCAATACCTGTTTTTGATCTTTGGGATTTATTGATGAGTGGGATGAATGAGGAATATATTTGTCTATTCCGTTTATGTGTAAATGTTGCTGCTTTTATGTGAGGCATATTTGCAAATTGAAAAATTAGATACAGGCATACTCATAGGTATCGTGCTCTTTCAGTCGAGAGCAAAGGGGAGTGATGCTCCTGGATTTTTCCTAATACACGTACATAAGGAGAAGCAAAGAGGCATCAGTCATATGGAAATAAAAGTTGATGAGAGAGTACACATGCCCAGAGTTTAAATGAGAAGATGAAGAATTAAGAAGCAAATCAAATTGCTTAGCTGTATATTGCATAATGGTGACAATATACAGGTAGCACTCTAGCCCGTGCGCCAACTTCAATACCTAATAGTATTCCTTACCAAAATGCTAGGGGAGTCAAGTAAATGAGACAAAGGATGTTATTTTTTCTATAGAATGAACAATATATGTGAATGCAATATAATAGTGAACTAGAGGAAGCCTCTTAGTGCCGGGCGCATTGCTAGGTGAGGCCCATGGTTATCACCTATTTCATTTGATTCAAATAATGCATGTATAAATTTAATCTTTTCTCTAAATCTTCTTGTCACATTCTGATACTTTTTGTCAAAGCCTACCATGTACAAAAACAACTTTAGGATATGTTAATTAATATATATTTTAAAATATATTATATATATTTTTTAAAATATGTTAATTAATATAATTAACAAAATTAAATATATTAACTAATGAAATGAATCCAATGAATCCTGTGTGTTTACATTACAGCAAACATATGTATTTTTTCATCAATTAGTATCGAGAGTCGTGTAAGAAATATAACATTCACTAAAAATCAGAATTTTTTTTATACATACGTTTTGTAGTGATTAAGATAAAATTATTCAGTTCTCTTTAAAAAAAAATTGATGAAAAAAATACATATGGTTGCTATTAATGTGTTTAATAATAACCAAAAAGTGACAAAAAAAAAAGAAGAAGTAATAGATTCAATCAATTTGAAATTAATTAGGTTTGAAATTAATTAATGTAAATCGCAGTTTGACCTGCGATTTGCAATTAATGCAAATCACAATTTGACCTACGATTTGCAATTAATGCAAATTCCAGGTCAAATTGTGATTTATTTATTTATTGTTTTTTAAAAAATTGAAAATAAACGGGTTCCGCGTGGCACCCATATTGGAAATAAATTTTTTTGGGTGATTAAAATCTTTTTTTTTAATTTTTTTTGTATTATATAAATAAAAAAATCGCTTTTTATTTGTTCCCCACAGTCGACGCCAGTGATGAACTAGGATTTGGCCCAATGTCGTTTCCCGGTTCACCGCAAGAATTTCCTGCAAGATAATGAACCACAGGGGGTCTCCCTTGTAATTCACCTCCGATGCTTAAGTTAGTATTTGGTCATAAGAGAGGAGAATATGAGATAGCATGAGTAGCGTACCTTTCCTAGGGTTATCATAATCTAAGAAGCATGGACACTTCATTTTGAGAGCGTGTCGCCGTGTCGGACACGTGTCAGTGTCCGACACCCGTACGACACCGACACGACACATATTCATAAATTTTAAAATATAAATCAATTTTTTGTGACTTTAACATGACATATAAGAGAAAATAATTATACATACGACATATATTATGAATAAAACTTGTAATTTTAAATTTTTTCATTAAAAATTATGAATATTTAATTATTTATATATATAAATATATGGTGTGTCGTGTCGCGTAATTTTAAGAGTTTAACGTGTCGCCGTGTCCGTGTCCGTGTCGTGTCCCGTGTCCGTGTCAGTGTCCATGCTTCCTAGATCATATTATATTTATAGGCTCATTGGGGAGAATCCACAAAAGGAAACTTCTTTGATTATAGGAGAGATATCTTTCATGATTTGAGAGGTGAATCATAATCTTTCCTATTTAATGTAGGAAGATATTGTTTTGCTAATTAAGGATAAGTGAATCACTATTTCTTGATTGCGGTGTGTCTTTGACAGATACTATTTCCTGATCGTGGTGTATCTTTGACAGATACTTTTGATTTTGATTAACATCATATCATTTTCCTAAATATTCAAGCTGATGTGGCGTCCTGATAGGGAATGTGCCCTAAGAGGCGTCTTTCCATAGGGCACTGTCTTAAGGCATATTATCACTAGTCCCTTCGAAAGAAGTGATTATGTCCCCACGAGATGTGTCCCCACGAGTGGATGACGGATACAACGTTTTTATTGGTTTGTTTCAGGGCGCTTTGTTACTTCCTATTTCTAGTGCTTGGGTGATCATCCCGATCTGGATTGATTCTAGATGTGCTTTGCACTGCCTGTGCCGCTTTGCTACTTAAGCGTTCATGCGCCTTGATCTCCTTGGCGGCGTCGTGCCCTTTGGGCGTCCTCGCCTTGGTAAGGGCTTCCTAGCCCGATCATGTATTGGGCTTAAGGTAACTTTGTGTAACTTTATCATTTGGACACAGTTAATTATTAGGCCTATTGTCAGAACCTTTGAGTGTATCTTAATTTGGTTATAAGAAATTGAAGAATTTGAAAAATTCTCCTTTTTTATTTGTTTCCGTGAGCTAAAAAATTAGGTGTGGTAGGTTGGTTCCTCTTTATAGTCAGTTTGCGCTTATTAGAAAAATTCTCTAACTTTGTATTTGAAGAATTGATGTATGATTGAAATAGAATAGATAGATGTATCATGTATGATTGAAATTGTGTTATCCTCTATAGAGCTTGATGTGAATCATTATAAATTTAACGGTGTGATTATATCTTTTTTAGCTTCTTTAACATTTAGCTTTTCTGATTTTTCAAAAGAACCCATAAAAACATTTTTATTAAGGAACCTCCATAAAAAAAAAAATCAGTTTTCTAAAGAGATTTGCGAATCAATTCAGACTCTGAGTTATTAATGTGCACATTTTGACTAACAAAAACAATTCACAAAGAGTTTCTCAAACCAAAGCAGCCACTAACTAGCTCAGAGTTGTTGAATTATTTTATAAAAATTTATTATGTGACCCATGTATAATGAGCTAGGTCTAATTAAAGAGAGATCCAATATGATGGTTGTTGGACTTTAAAAAAAATTAGAGCCTAGTAGAGTTTAAATACCATTCCCTCTCCCTTCATATAAGAGCCTCACATTTGAGATAAAATGATAAAGCAATAAGAGGTTCAAAAAACACATATTTCTTCTATTCATTAAATTTTAAGTATTAAAGTTTATCTTACAAAAGTAATTCACTTGCTATTCTAGTAGTGAGCCATGCCTTACTCTATTCATCTTCTACTTGCTTATTAATTTCACGATTATATATATATATATATATATATATATATTATATGAAAAGCCTAAAAGGGACGTCACTTTGTGATCCACAGGCGTGAAGGCACTCCCTTGAAACTCCCACCATCATTATGCTTCCAAATTCCCTTACACAATATCCTCTATCCATGCTCATTCTTCTTCACCCGACCATACACTCATTAACTTTTTCAATTATTTACTTTATATCTTTATTCATTATTTTATATTCAACTAGTATAAGACCCGTGCGTTCGCACGGGTTTTTTCCTTTTCATACATATCATCATACATATATATTAATAACATAGAAATTAAAATACTATTGACATATTAGTAACATTACATACCAAAATAAAGTTTGTTACAGAGTATTGTTAATTCATAGAGAAGTAAGTTGAAAAATTGAGAAAGAAGTAAGTTTGTTACAGAACTATACACAAATCAAAGAACATAATTGGGTTCTATGGACAATGAAATTGAGAAAGAAAAAATCTATCAACCAAGCTTTGTCAACACAAGTTTTTACATCAAGCAAGGCACCAAGATCTGCATAAATGGTTGCCAACTAATGATCAATTTATATAATTAGAAATCCATCTTTATAATGATCAATCGTCGTCCTCAAGCATGTTGCAGCGAAGTAGGAGAAAAGAGACAGCTGTGAGATTCAAGGGAGGAGAAGAAGAACGGTGGGAGGAAGTCGGAGAGGAAAATTGAGGAGTGAATTAAGAAGAGGAAGTGGAATGATTAGGGTTTTTAGGTGAGAGAAGAGGAAGGTTTGGAAAAGGTTTTGAAATTTGAAATTGCAATCTATCTGGCGAAGGAAGAAGTGGCAATTTGGTCCACGGCGGCGGCGCACGTGGCTGAACTGCGAGCGGATAGCGACGACGGAGATGGAATTATTGGGAGGATGGAATGGTGGCGTTGTCCTCCGGTGGGTTGGCGGCGTTGCCCTCCGGGGGGTAGTCGGCGTTGTCCATCCATCCATCCATCCATTTATCCATTCTACACAATAATACACTAATCTTACTAAGATCAGTTTAAAATCAATACATTTTAGATGAGAAACGGCTCACGGTGGGAGGAAGTCGGAGAGGAAAATTGAGGAGTGAATTAAGAAGAGGAAGTGGAATGATTAGGGTTTTTAGGTGAGAGAAGAGGAAGGTTTGGCAAAGGTTTTGAAATTTGGCGAATACCTTCCAGGATTGGCGGATACCTTCCAGGATTGGCGGATACCCCCTCCTCGGACACTCTCCAGGATTGGCGGATACCTTCCACCCGGATGGTGACACCGATAGCCCCTCCTCGGACACTCTCCAGGACTGGCGGATACCTTCCACCTGGATGGTAATACCGATTACCCCTCTTCGGACACTCTCGAGGATTGGCGGATACCTTCCACCCGGATGGTGACACCGGTTATCCCACCTCGGACACTCTCCAGGATTGGCGGATACCTTCCACCCGGATGGTAACACCGATTACTCCTCCTCGGAAGGTATCCGGGCGGAAGGTAGCCGCCAATCCTCTCTCTCCGTGTGTGACATCTTGGAGAGTTTGATTGTGTGGGATTCTAAAAAAAAAAAAAAACTTGTGACAGGTGGCCCAATGAAGGGCGTTCAGATTTCATGGATGTCCAGGATGTTAGGACAGCAGAGACAGTACCTAATTACTACAGCTGAGGATCCACTCCCAAAAAATCAACGCATAAATAAGTGGAGTTAAATGATTTAAGTGGATTTAAAATTACAAAGGACGTGTGTCATTTGCCCTCCGGGGGTAGTCGGCGTTGTCCTCCCGGGGGTAGTCGTGGTTGCCTTCCGGGGGGTTGGTGGCGTTGCCCTCTGGGGGGTAGTCGGCGTTGCCTTCTGTGGTGTAGTTGGGGTTGCCCTCCGGGGGTAGTCGGCGTTGTCCTCTGGTGGGTGGGCGGCGTTGCCCTCCGGGGGGTAGTCGGCGTTGTCCATCCATCCATCCATCCATTCACCCATCCATCCATTTATCCATTCTACACAATAATACACTAATCTTACTAAGATCAGTTTAAAATCAATACATTTTAGATGAGAAACGGCTCAGAAGCTCACCTCGACGGAGTCGGCCGGAATCGGAATCGGTGAACAGAGGTAAGAAACTAAAACGGAAATGACAAACACTCATCTTCATCCTTAGAATGGGTTGAACAAAGCGAACCAAAATTTTTGAAACCATAGTCAGAATTTTCACACTTGATCTGAAAAAGTTTTCACTTAACCCCCAAAATTTCATATACAACCCATCAAAACCCCCAAACTTTTGAAAGAGCATTTTAAATTCTTGATATAAAAAAGCTAAGAGAATGATTTCAACTTACCGTGAAGTGAATCATTTGCACTGAAAGCCCCCAAATCTCTTAAATCTTAGGGATAGTGACAATTAAGTCCCAAAACCATTCAGCTTCGTCAATAATAAATGACCTGAAAAAAACAAAACAAAAGAAAAAGTCAGAATAGAGAAGAGGAAGGGAGAATGAGGATGATTAAGGTGAAAGGAGAAACCTGAATGGTTTTGAGAGGAGGGTCGTTCAACCGATTCATGCAACTCCGGCGACCATCACGGCCGTTGCTTCCTCCTACCCTCGCGACTTGAAAATGCAACTTGAAAACGACGGTGGTTGTAATCATGTAAGGATATATATAGATCGGGAGAGAAAGTGAGAGGGGAGAGGAGGAAGGTCGTGGCTGACGACGGCGACGGTCGTGGTTGACGACGGCGGCGCTCATGGCTGACGACGGCGGCGCTCGTGGCTGAACTGCGAGCGGATAGCGACGACGGAGATGGAATTTTTGGGAGGATGGAATGGTGACAAAGAGAATGGTAGGTGAGAGAAGAAGGAGGTTGGGAAAAATGTGTTCTGCTTTTGGTGATGTTGAATTGATGATTGAAATGTGGTAGATTGCAATTTGAAATTCAAAATTTGAAAAGAGATGAGGCCGCGGGAATTTGAGGCACACATGAGGCAGCGGACAAAATGCGACGCGTGGCAGCTCGGCAATTCCCATTTCAAATTTTGATTGGAAAAGAAAAAGAAAATGGAAAAATTAGACACATGTCAAGCTGTGGGTGCAATTGAGAAAATTGAAGGTGTTCCAACTATGCATACAATTGCGTATGCGAATGAAGACATTGTTTTGTTAAGATAATAGATATCTATGAAGTATGACATTAACACGGATAAATACGACATAGACACGAATACATTGACATGTTAAATTCTTAAAATTATACGACACGACACAATATATATTTATATACATAATAATTAAAAATTTATAAATTTTGATGAAAACTTTAAAATTTGCAATATCTATTCTTAATATAATATGTTATATATGTTATTATTTTTTATTGTTTGTCATGTTAAATTCATAAAGATTTAATTTTATATTTTGAAAATTATAAATATGTGTCGTATTGCCGTACGAGTGTTGGACATAGGCACATGTCTAATATAATGATATGCTTTCAAAATGAAATGTCCATATTTTATAGTCCAATATATATATATATATATATCAAAGTTTTAAAAGTCAGACTAGAAAATTTACTATAAATATATTGTACGTTATAAAAAAAATTATATATATCATATCTTTAATATAATAAATAATAAAGTAGTCATAATTTTATTTATTTATAATTTTGTGAAAATAATATATAATACAAAAATCTATTTTATAATATAATTTCATATATGTTATGAAAATCTTCTAAAATATTTAAAATTTGATATTCAAAATTTTTTAAGACTCAACATATTTTATTTAATATTTTTGTAAAAAAAATATTGCATGACATCATTTTAGTTTGAAACTTTAAAAATTAAATTCAATAATTTTACTTAATTAAATTTTGTATGAAATGATGGTCCTGAAAAGGTTTGACCAGTAACAAAATGAAGCAGATTTTTGTTGGCAAAATGAGCTACAGCTTTTTCTTTTAGACAGCTATCTATATATGCTATATCTGTTCTGTTATTGTAAGAAAAGCTCTCCTTTATTCAGTGGTAAAGCAGATTTTCAATAATATCAAATTTAAGAAGAATTTATTATAACTTTACTATAAAAGCTCTCAATAAATATGTAATACATGAAAAAAAAATTTAGGTTAAATGGTCATTTTAGTCCTAAATGTATGTCCTAATGTTCATTTTGGTCCATTATGTTTCAAAATGTTCAAATTGGTCCTAAATGTTGGCAAAATGATTCATTTTGGTCCTAAATATTGGTAAAATATTTCATTTTGGTCCCGAATTATTGAATTTGGTCATATTTATCTCGTTTCTCATTTCAAGTTCAAAGAACTTGTTAAGAGAAACTCGTAGCTCTAAATTCATCGCATTTTAATTTGAAACGAGAGAGATATGGTCAACTTCGCTTGTTTGACTATAAAAAGAGTAGTATACTTTTAGGACCGGTTTGACCTCGTTTGTTGACGGCTCCAACTAAATAGAGAAAATACTCTTCGAGAACAATACGTAATTCTAAACTCGTCACGTTTGAACTTGTAATAAGTCATATTCAATAGTTTGGGACCAAAATAAAACATTTTGCAATCATTTAGGACCAAATTGAACATTTTGAAACATAATGGACCAAAATGAACATTAGGGCATACATTTAGGACCAAAATGACCCTTTAACCAAAATTTTATATAATCAATTATAATAATAAACTATTAAACAAACATTTTTTCAGAACTAATTTTAAAAGAAAAAGAATATAAATTAAAGTTATGAATTTATGATCTAATTTCATTTTTCTTTTTCCTATTTAGCGGTACTAATACTATATACTAATGATTTTGTTTCTCTTTAATAATCGTATTCTAATTTTGCTTTAGAAAATATAAATATTATTAACATGCTAAATAACCAAAAGGTGTGATGATATTTATATAGAAAAATAACATAAGGAAAGTAAATGTTAAATAGTGATACAAATCACTGAAAAATAATTATACACTTTAAACCATATATATGTAGACACAAAAATGATTTTGAATCAAAGACATATATAGAAAAGTATAAATATATTTTGTAATTTCTATGCTGTTTTGATCTCTACTGTTCAGTTGATACCGTTACATATGTGGGCTGTGGCACAAACTTCCACTTCAGACACAATAATAAGAGATCACTCTTAATTAAATTGAAAGTGATTAATGACATACTTTAATCATTAAAGTAGACCAAAATGTTTGCTTGTACTTGATCACCAATTTCAAATATTCATCGATATATTTATATAACATCAACAATTTAATTATTATATAGAGAGAGCGTGCTAGCAAAAGGTCCTACACTACAACTTAATTATGCTGTTCCAAAACATGTTTTGAATCCAACAAAGAAATTAGAATTAGGGATCGGAGAACTATGATTGATTAATTCCATATCATGGAGTTACAGAGAGGGATAGAGGAATGTAATTAAAATTCACAATATTCTTTATACTAAGAAGATTGTATATATAGATGATTCAGAATCAATAAGAAGATTTTTGTTATGCTATTTCGATGATCAAATTAAATGGATAAAAATCAACCCAGAACAAATATGTATAGAAAAAAAGTGATAATTATGTTAATAATATGAAATATATTTAATGTCTTTAGAATTATTAAGGGGTGTTTAGAAATTTGAAGTAATTTTTGAGAATTTCTAGATTGAAGAATGTACTTAAATTTAATGCTTTAGAGTTGTATGATACATGTATTTGAATTTAGTCTTTATTATAAAATCTATAAATAATAATCTCATGAATTGAAGTTGGTAAACAAGATAAGACAGAAATTAAGAAAGACTCTTATCTAATTCATTGAACCTATTTCTAGCAAATGAGTTAATTAATGACAAATTCTTCTTGAAGATTTACATAAATCAAACAATTATACCGGTCTTATCTAATAAGAAAGTTATAGACAATTATTACGTGTGAAAAATAATTATGAAAGTATATGAAAACAATCAACATAATCTTAATTGTCATTTGAATCTAGTCTTTATTGTAAATCTATAAATAATAATCTCATGAATTGAATTTGATAAAAAAGATAAGACAGAAATTAAGAAAGACTCTTCTCTTATCTATTCATTTATCCTATTTTTAACAAATGAGTTATTTATTTTTGACACATTTTCTTTTAGAGATTTACACAAATCTATTCTCTAAGATATAATAAGGAGAAGCATAGCTAATTTCTTGCCACATGGCTCCTACGTGGCATAGGGGCTATTGAATAATCTGACATGGCTCCTGCATGGCATAATTGTATTCACTAAATGATTGTCATATAGAATGTGTGTAACACTTGGATTCATTTTGCCAACTGGACTTTTCACAATTTTTGTAGCCAAATATCGAATTTAATGTGATTGATTGTGTTTTTCATTCATGATTGTCAATTCATTTTAATTTTGAGTTTCCTCTTTTCATGATTGGCAATCACATTAAATTCAATTTGTTATTGTTAGCAAATCAATTTAATATATGGCATAGTGTTTTGTTGTTATTTTAGGTTTAATTGAAAAATCAAAATAAAGATATGTGAGCCAGGAAGGTAAATTCGAACTAATGTCAATTATTAATCAATAATAATATCAATTATTCCTTAAATATAATGATGACTATCAATCACGTTTATAGCAATTGAATGGTATAAATCTATATCATTAATTGTTAATCTGATTTTTGTCAGCAAACATTATTCTCTATATATTTGCCAACATTATTGTTAAGAGATACATGTCTATACGAAGTGATATTTGTTTTCGCATTACGTCAGGATAATCGTGAAGATAGAGATGGAGAAGCAATTTGAATCTATTAGAAACATTTTACCATCGATCGAATTTGTGGAAATTCTGCTATGATTGAAATTGCGTGCTAACAGGGGTGGCTTGGATAGAAGAATTTCATTGGATATCGAGGATACTAGGTATGTTTAAAATACTAATAGAATTGTTTCGCCTACTTTTAATGCTTAGTACCTATATGTACATATTTGTCACGTATATGGGTTCTCCCTTTTTCTTTCATTTTTTTTCATGATTAAACAAAATTTTGATTAACAACTGAAGGTACTTGCAGCACTTGATCTTCTCAACAACAAGAAAAAGACTGATAAGGAAAGCAAGTGCAAAGAGAAAGTTGTTGGTGAGGTGATGAAAGGTCAAGTAGAATTCAAAGAAGATCAAGATGATAATAGCGCATAGATCATATATTTCCAAGATTAATACTGATTATATTGTTGGCCTCTCCTCCAAAATTCAAATGAACTATAAGCCAATTTGAATTATATTTATTTTTTCCTCAAGTAGAACCGTTGTAATCCTTAAGCCTTAGGCTACATTTTTTTTCCTTTTTAAGAGCTTTACGGGATATGGCATGACAATAACACTATAATAATTTTTTTTTTTGTCAATTTGTCTTTTGTTTGAAGCTTTTACTATTTAAGTGAGTGGTTATAGGTTAAAAACAAAAAGGAAAGAGACATGTATTACCAAAAAAAAAAGGAAAGACAAATGGATATACTTGCGAGGTTCACACAAATTCATTAACTACGAATGGTAACTGCCATCAATATATCATGTCAAACATTACCAATTATATTGCACATTCAAATTCATTTTTAGTTGGACAAAAAAAGATTGTAATTAACAATTGTTGTCTGCAAAACCTCTATATGTAGAAACAATATAAATGGCCTAAATGCTTTTATAGAAGGTTATTTACGGTGGTTTTTTTTATATTAATACCATCTCATAAAGGCAAAACCTCTATTATACACATTAATTGATATTAGGAATTCTTTTGTGTCAACAATAAAAAAATAATGTCACTTCTATTTAATTTTAATATTTATACATATTTAAAT
>QANZ01016211.1:0-26243 GCA_003254925.1 Chamaecrista fasciculata
ATTTATTAAATTCACTAAAATTGGGAAACATAAGGATGAGGGTGCGCCTCATTATCTTTGTTTTATTAATAGAAATTGTTTTTATTAATTAAATAAAGATAAGATAGATATCTTTTGGAAAAGATATAGGATTTGAATTAAAAGATATTAAGGTAATTCTTTTATTCAAAATTATTGGGAATTAGTTATAACTACCTAAGGAGTTTGGGTTGTTATAAAATTCCTCCAAAAACTCCATGAGAATTTCGCCTACCCCTTTCTTGGCATTTCAAATATCATAGAATTTCAAATGTTAGGGATTTGAATTACCTTTATTTTAATTCCTTGCATTTAAAATACCTTGTTTAGATAACAACTAGAAATTTGAATTACCAAAATTTGAATTCAGATTTCTAGTTATATTTTGATACTCAATCACCTCAAAAAATTCAGCTCAGGTCGGCCTAGCTGGAAAAATTTGGCTCGGGCTAGCCCGACAGGAAAAATTCGGCTCAGGCCAACCTGGCTCGAAAAATTCGGCCAGGGCCGTCCCGGCTCGATAAACTTGGTTTGGGCTGGCCTGATTGAAAATATTCGGCTCGGGCCGGCCCGGCTCGAAAAATTCGACTCGGGGCAGCACGGCTCGAAAAGATCGACTTGGGCCGGGCCAACTCGAAAAAGTGGGCCCAGGTCGGCCCGACTAGAAAAAATGGGCTCGGCCTGCCTAACTCAAAAAAATGGACTCTGGCTGGCCTGACTCGAAAAAATGGGCTCGGGCCAGCCCAGCTCGAAAAAATTTGGTGAGGGTCGTCCAGGCTCGAAGATTCAGCTAGGGTTGTCCCGGCTCAAAAATTCGGTTCGGGCCGACCCGACACGAAAAATTCGACTCGAGCCCGACCAGGTCAAATTTTCGAGTCGAATTGGATGGTAATTTAAATCCTTCCAAATAATACTTTCCCCCCAAAATTTACCTCATCCAAACACACCGTTAGAGATAACATAAAATTTAATAAGAAGTATGGCATAGTAATGTTCACAAGTCCGCTTAAACTTTTTGTTAGTCTTTTTTTTTATAATAAGATAAAATATATTAAATAAAAGCCAAGCAGCACTTACAAATTCAAAACTAATAAACAAGAAGAATACATCATAAACATTGTTGAATTAGAGGTTGAATCGGACTCATAAATCGTTTTTATAAGGAGCACTGAATCCTATAAGGGTGATATTCTAAGGATGAAAAATATCAATAAAAGTGATGTCAACAAGAAGTTTACTATTATACATATTGTTTATCAGTAAGGAAATCAACTTCATGATCAAATGAACCACCGAATTCCCCAAAAAGATATAAGCGCCGAGAATGAGATCTGAAGATCTAGAGAAGCTAAAAGATGAAAACTGAACACAACAAAAGGAAAAATGAAACACCACCAATCAAGGGGAGATTCCAAATTTGGAAAACAACCACCAAACAAGGGGGACTAAATCCAAATATGAGATTATTTAAGGATGAGAAAAAGAAAGATTAAAAAACAAAAAACGTACACCGAAAAAAAAAATTTCACATCTACAACTTGAAATAGAGAAAAAGGCGTGGAGGGCGTTTCTGGAACAAGGTTACAAAGACTAGATTTTTCTACCTGTAATTTTACAAGAGTAGGAGGTTGTTAAATTTTGTTTAGTTTTTTAAGAATTATTAAATTGGCAAAAGTATTGTTGGTACTCCCAACGTAAGGGGCCATTTTCAGTTAATTATACCCCCAACATTTCATATTTGAGTCAATTATACCTAGGGATGATCAAAATACCCATACCCAATGGAGACCCTGAAATTTACCCTATGGGTATGGGTCTAAACCCGTACCCATCCTTAATGGGTATGGGTTCGGGTATGGTGGTACCCTACCCGTACCCTACCCATATACCCATTAGTAATAATAAATATATTTTTATATATAAAATATATAATACTTTAACACTTTTTACTGAAAAAATATTAAAATTTTTATAAATATTGAAGTATTTTATTAATGTATTCATATTTATGATTTATTTTTTTATTTTTAGTAGTTATAGATGTAAAAAATTGGATAAATATAAATTTTCTATTAACAAAAAATAATTTATTTTAAAAAATTTTCGGGTATGGGTGCGGGTATGGGTATGGGGATTGATTTTGATACCCACTCACATCCGGGTATGGGTCCGGGTATCATAGTACCCTACCCATACCCTACCCATGATCATCCCTAATTATACCCTAACCCCTAACTAATTTCAGAATGTTTGTCATCTTTAACAAACATGTCCTTAGAAGTCATTAACAACCCTCCTTCTCTTACCCTAAAATATCACCACCACACTTTGTCATCATCGCTCACTTTGTCCTCGTTTCCGTTGACATGGTCCTTCTCCTCATCGTCCTCAACTTTCTAGTCTCCCCTAAATTACGTTGTTCACATCCCTTTTTCATTCCCTTATAACCACCTCTCTTACTCATCTTCTCTATTTTGCTTCTCTCTCCAAAGGGTTTTCAAGTTACTTTACTTATCAATTTCGACAACCACGGTGGCACTGCCATCAAAGATTGTGTGTTAACGTCGGGAGCTAGAGCTATTGGTATTTCTGCTCGATTTCTCTATATTCGAGGATCACCAGCGAGTTTGTGTGTGGTTGACTGAACTGTGAAAAACAGAGGGGAGAGATTTTTCGGATTTCTCAATTGCAAGGACCAGTTCGTTAAAGATGACAAACATTCTGGATCATTTTGTAATTAGTTTGGGACTCGTGTGAAAGAAAAATCTTGAGAAAATAGAAGATTTATAAATAATGGAAACTTAAGGACCATAAAACAAAAAAAAAATGTCAGATTGAAGTATAATTGACTCAAATGTAAAACGTTGAGGGTATAATTGACAAAAAAAAATTGTTGAGGGTATAACTGAAAATGACCTCATACGTTAGGGGTACCAAGAGTAAATTTAACAAATATGAAAATAACTCTTGTTTTCGTATAAAAGGACAAGTAATTGGAAAAGTTAAGCTTGTATTTATGTCTATGTATATTGTATATGTATCAAACTCTAGGAAAGTGGACAACATAAGGTATAACCTTTGCTCTGACCTATCCAGCTTAGGCTAGGAAGGAAATATTCTTAGAGGAAAACTTTGGATAAAAAGAAAAAGAGAAAGAAAAGGAAGAAAATATGTTAATTGATTGTTAAATTTAAATACAATCATATAAATAAGGAAAATGTGCACTTTTTTTATGTCAAAATTGACTAAATTTCAATTTTTTAACTACATAAATTATATAGCCTTGCTTTAATTCTTTAAGTTTCAAAAGTCCATAAATAGACTTTTAACTCCTATTTATATATTTTAATATCAAGATAATTATATATTAATCAAACATATAACATAAATAAATAAATAAATACATAACGTTTCTTAAACTCTATTTTTTGTTGAAACATAAACGATATTAGTATTACCAAGCATGTAGATCATTCGATTGGGGTAATGGGGTTGATTTAATTTAACAAAAGGACTTGTTTTCCAAACTTAAGAATGCAATTGTGTTAAATAGGTGAAGATACCTATAGTTCCATACCGTAAAAAAATAAATACAAAAATTCATTTTTGGTCCCTTATATTTAGAATAAGTTGCAATTTAGCTCTTTATTTTAGATTATTTTGCTTGTAATTTTAATTTGGTCCTACAAGTTTTTCAAAAGTTTTACTCATTGGTCTCAATGATTAAATGTAACCATATCTATCTATTTCCATGTTCAAATGTGACGAGATCAGAACTACATATTGCTTTTGACGAGTTTTTTTTATCCAATTGAGATCGTCAACAAACAAAATCAAATTAGACTCTGAAAGTAAATCTCTCATTTAATAGTAACCAAGCAAAGTTGGCCATATCTCTATCTTATTTCAAGTTTAAATACGACAAATTTAAAGCTACAAGTTACTCTTGACGATTTTTGTTTTTGCTCAGTTGGAACTATCAATAAATAAGTTAGATTGGTTTGAAAGTATGTTTTTGACTTAAAAAAAAAAAGAAAAATTATAGAAAATTAGTCTCAAACTCACTTTAGAGTACAATTTGACCTAATTTACTAACGGTCTTAATTGGGCAGAAAAAGAACTCATTAAGAGTAACATGTAACTCTAAACTTGTCACATTTAGACTCAAAATGAGATATATATGACCAACTTTACTCATTTAACAATGAAAAAAAAGTACTCCAATTTCAAAGCTCAATTTGATTTTGTTTGTGGATATCTCAATTGGATAAAAGAATGACTCACTAAAAGTAACACGTAGTTGTGGACTGGTTGTATTAAATTTGAAATGAGAAATATATAGTCCATGTTAGTCAAAAATTGAGACTAAAGAGTGAAACTTTTAATAAACTTGAATGATCAAAATTGTAACAAAAACTGAATTCAACTTACTACAAATATAAGGGATCAAAAGTATATTTTGGCAAAAATGAATGATATTAGGATTTAATAAAAATTTTATTATGTTTTAAAATTAATAAATAAAGTGAAACTAACTAATTTAAATAAAAAACCAAATTTGACTTTAATTTAAAAATATGCTTTATTTTCTATAAATAATTAAAGGTAACGGAGAGTCGTGGACAAGGAATATGTGGAGAATCATGATAAAAGCAAGCTTCACGCCTTGTTCGACATATCATTACTTTTATAATAATAAAGTAATAAACTATACTACCCTATCTATCGATTCCATTCACAAAAACATTATCATCAGATACACACTACCCAAAAAGACAACCTAATAAATTAAAATGTGACTGATCATATGCAATTTTTTTTTTGTTTTTGTATATAGGTTATTGCAAAACTTTTCAGCACGCATCATCTATATGGTGCATGGCTATGTTTATTTATTAGTTTTGTTTCAAGAGGTTTGATTTAATTTCTTGATATTTAATATATATATATATATATAAGTGATTGCATATCTATTATCAAATGTAATATTTAAAAGATATATATTAATATATATAACAAAAGTATTCTTGGTACTATTAAAGTATAAGGTCAATTTCAATTGTATCTTTAAAATTTTTAGGTTAATTATACCCTCAATCATTTTTTTGTGTCAAATATACCCCCAATTTGATGATACAATTGACTCAAATATAAAATATTAGAGATATAATTAATTCAAATATGAAACATTAAAGGTAAAATTGATCTAAAAAACTTTAGAAGTATAATTGAAACTGACCTCATAGTTTGAAGTACTAAAAATATTTTTCCCCATATATATATATAATATATATATATTACCTTATCAACATATTACTAGAATTGAGAAAAAAAGAAAAATTTATAATAGTTTTTTTAAGTAAATTTGATTACAAAAATATAGATAATAAACTTAAAATATTTATTTTGAAATTATGCAGTAAGAGTTAAATGATACTAAAATTAAATAATTTTACAGATTTTCCTTTTCATTTTTTGTTTATTCCATCTTCAAGTCTCGTGCTATTAATATAAAAAAAACTCAAGTGATGTAATCAAATGATGAAAATTTGTTTGTCATTAATAATGAAATGTTAGGAGCTTGATTCCTGATTTTGAGTATGGAGTAATTTTAAATCTTTGGATAAACTGTCTCATTTATTAAAGTACTTGAAAAGATTTGTTATTGTTATAGCTAAATGCACTTTTGGTCCTATAACTTTGTCAAAAGTTTCAATTTGGTCCTAGAACTTTTTTTGTTACAATTTTGATCTCATAACTTTGGAAAATGTCTCAATTTGGTCCCATAACTTTTTTTTGTTGTAATTTTGGTCCCCATAACTTTTGAAAATGTCTCACCGTTGGTTCCAATACTAATTTTCATCCATTATCTGCCGCTAAAGATGATCTGATATACTGAGTTGGTTGATGACGTGGCAAATATGGGCGAAGTTATGGGACGAATGGAAATCAGCTTGGGACCAATGGTGAAACTTTTTTAGAAGTTATGGGATCAAAATTGCAACAAAAAAAGTTATGGTACCAAATTGAGACATTTGCCAAAGTTATGGGACCAAAATTGCAACAAAAAAAGTTATGGGACCAGATTGAAACTTTTGTCAAAGTTATGGAACCAAAAGTGCACTTTAGGCTATTGTTATTAATCGTAGTTATCCAGAGTAACATTTTATTAAAAGAAAATCAATACGCGGACAAGAAATAATTAAATTACAGAATTTAGTTGGCAACTAAAAATATTCGTTGCTACAACAGTTCTATTTTTTTTTCCCAGCAAAATCAGGTGGTATCTTCTCATCAACAATTAGTAACTATTCTCCTTGATATATCGATCACCGAAACGGAGTCCAATTCTATCAAAATTGATTGATTCTTATTGGATAATATTTCCATTTCTAAGACTTTGTAGTGTTCCAGTCTTTTTTTCTTTTTTTTTTGGTCAAGGTAGTGTTCCAGTCAAACTACTTGAAATTAGAGAATTTTGACAAGAGAACCCTTTTCATAAGACTTTGAATATTGGAATTTATAACTTGAGGTCCAAAATGAAGAGAGGTAAATGGGAATCTTTTCTTTGGTTTTAGTACCTTTTTATTTGAGTGATATTTTAAAATATACCCTTTCCAAAAAAGAGGAAAGTTAGCTATTAGATATTAGAGGTTAATGGGGGTTAATCTAACCTATACTCTAAGGGCACATGTTAGACAATATGTTAGACAATATTGATAAAATTCTAAAAAACATGATATTTGTTTAAGTTATGCATTCATATGTGCAAACAATGATATTATACATTTTTGTAAGTGGTACTTAATTATATTTTAATACTTTTTTTTTGTATATGGACATAAATATTCATTATACTTTTTAATTTATTTTTCATATAAAGATGTAATTTTAAAAAATAGTTATTTAACTATATTTTATTAAATACATAAACTTAAAATAAATCAGATAAGGATAATATTAGTTTTAACTTTTAAACCATGAAATAAATGTGTAGAAATTAGAGCAAAAACAAACGAGAGATTATTGGGATCCCATTAATAATTAATTGGTATGAATAATAATAAATAGGATAAAGTGTTTTTTTTTTTCATATCTTTGGTTCAAGTCTCAATTTGGTAACGTTTTTTTTTGTTGCATTTTTTATCTCGTATTTTCTATGTTGCATTTTTAGTCTCATATCTTTTGATCGGGTTACAGATTTAGTCTCATATCTTTTAGTTAAATTGTAGAATTTGTCAATGTTTAAAAAATCATACCGGCCCGATCGGGTCAACTCGGAACCCGCCGACCAGGGCTGTGAGCCAGACCGATTAGGTCAAAAATTCGGATCAAATCAACCCATTTTTGACTCAGTTGACTTGTTAGTAACCCGGTAATTGACCTGCTATCAATGAACAAAAATCGAACTAGCCCGCCCGGGTCAACCCGGAACCCGGTGACTCGAGCACTAGGCTGGTCCGGGTGAGGCAAAACCCCGCCAACAATTGAACCGAAATTGACTCGGTTTAACTTGCCGGGTTTTTAATAAAATCGTCATCCATGACCCGGATTAACCCGCTTTCACCCTTTTTTTTAAAAAAAAAAAAGTTGAAATCACAAATTCGGGCAAAAGTACTAATTTTGTTCCCAAACTTTAAACCAACTGTCAATTTCTTCCCCAAACTTTTTTTACTGTCAATTTTATCCCTAATGTTTTACATTTTGGTCAATTTTATCATTTGCTCTTATTTTAGCCAAATATTAACAATAGAATATACGTGACTAATGATATGTAATGTAAAATTGATAAAAAAAAAACTCAAATTGAAAAAAAAAGGATGCAGTCTTTCATTAATTTATTGAAAAAAGTTAGTCAAATGATAGAATTGACCAAAATGTAAAATATTGGGGATAAATTTGGCAGTTGATGTAAAGTTTAGGGACAAAATTAATACTTAAGTACTTTTAAAATTAGAAGTGTTATTTGATATTTTGATATATATTATTATTATTTTCAATTTGACCGGGCTAACAATTGACCCGATTAACCCGGCGGTTGAACTAATGACCCCGTGAATTGAGCCCTTGTCCGGGGCAATGTCTGGTCTGACTACTAAAACATTTCCTGTTATTAACCCGAGTTGACCCAATTTTTATTAACAAAATATCCCTTGGAAAATGCTAATTTAAAAAATTCATCTAAAATATCTATTCAAAATTTATTAAATGATAAATATGCAATATTAGTTTTGCAGTGACTAAGAATTTCTAAAAAATATATAATATTCCTAGCTACTTCTTTAAATTTAATAATGATAAGTGAATAATCAATCATATAATTGCATTTTCTTACTTATTTAAATTTTTAAACATTTTAATTTAAAATATCAATTTTCTAAATTAAACATTTTAATTTAGAAAATTGATATTTTTAAATTAAAATACAAAAATGTTGGTGCAATAAAAAAAACTTCAATTGATGATGATCACTCTCTTTTTTGTTCGGCTCTCCTCTTTTTAAGTTACAATTGATATGATTTTTTAAGAAATGCTAAAGGTTTTGATATTAGAATTCAGAAAATAAAATAGGTTGAAGTTTTTTTTTGAGTATTTTAAATTTTAAAATTAAAATAGGTGTTTGATACTTTAATTTATATATATATATATATATATATAATAATTTGACCGGAGCTCTTGACCGGGTGTATTACCAGGCCGGGTTTATAAATATTTTTGTCTCGTATCTTTTCAAAAAAAAATTTTATATCGTTGAGACTAATAAAAAAAACTTTTTATAAAGATATATAATCAAATCAGTGAACAAAAAAAAACAACCAAAAGTACACTTGATGCTAATAAATATATATTAATCAAATTAAAGTCCATGGGTGCAGTATTGTGTTGTTTCGCTGAAACTCTTCTCTCCACGGTGCTCTTTTTCCGCCTCCAATGCACCATTTTGAACCCTGCATTCATTTCTTCATCCATTCTTTCTTTTATTCCTTTTTTTTCTTCCTTCTTTCACGAAAATGTATCATTTGCATTTTTTTCCTCTACTTCTTTTTTTTTTTTTTAGAGTGGGAAAGGAAAAAAATAAAAATAAATATGAGTGTTATATTTTATGAAACTTATATTTTTCTCTTTTCCTCCTCCTTTATCTTTTTACTCCAAAAAAAAATATATGGAAAAAGAAAGGTGGACGATATCATCCTTTTTTCACAATCCAAAATTCTAATCTTCTTCTCTTCCTCCTCTTTATAAAACCCCCCCTTCTTCTCCTTCATCCTCACATTTCCCATTATTACTCTTCTCTCTCTCTCTCTCTCTAGATTTCCTCTCCCCAAATCCCCAATTCAATATTTTTCACCTTATTATCATATCATCATCTGGGTTTCTTCATTTCCCTCTAAACCCATCATCACCCACATCCCCCATGAAAGTCTCCATCTTGATTCACTTCTAGCTCACACATAAATAAACAAACAAACCTCTGTTCTTTCGGTTCTTGATATCATCATCACACATAATGGCAATTCCATATCCCCAAAAAGTACCCATAGAGACATCACTTCAAATCCCTTCATCATCTTCTTCTTCCCCTGTTTTTCTCACCCAAGACGATCTCAAGAAAATCGCCGCCTACAAAGCCGTCGACCAGTTCATCAACTCCGGCATGGTCATCGGCCTTGGCACCGGCTCCACCGCGAAACACGCCGTCGCCCGCATCGGCGAACTTCTCCGGCAAGGCATCCTCACAAACATCACCGGAATCCCCACATCCAAAATCACCCACGATCAAGCTCAGTCCCTCGGAATCCCACTCTCCGACCTCAATTCCCACCTCGCCGTCGACGTCGCCATCGACGGCGCCGACGAAGTCGACCCGTTTTTAAATCTGGTAAAGGGTCGCGGCGGCTCGCTTCTCAGAGAGAAAATGGTGGAAAGCGCGTGTAAGAAATTTGTTGTGATCGTTGACGAGTCGAAGCTCGTGAAGAATTTGGGTGGAAGTGGGCTCGCCATGCCCGTCGAGGTGGTGCCGTTTTGCTGGAAGTTCACGGCGGCGAGACTTCAGGGGATGTTCGCCGGCGGCGGAGGATGCGTGGCGAAATTGAGAACTTTTGGGGAAAACGAGGAACCCTTTGTGACAGATAATAGGAATTACATTGTGGATTTGTATTTCAAGAGGGATATTGGTATTGGGGATTTGAAGGTTGCTAGTGATGCCATTTTGCAGCTTCCTGGGGTTGTGGAACATGGGATGTTTCTGGATATGGCCACTACTGTAATTGTAGCGGGTGAACTTGGAGTCACTGTGAAAACCAAGTAGACTGATGACGACGACGACGACGAATGTTGTTCCCTTTTATGAGAAAATGTATTATTTGATCTCTAAATTTACATCTAGTCAACTAATCACTTTGGTGGGTGAATAATCGAAATATACATATTTGATCTTTAAAGTATTTCAAGTGTCAACTATTTGGTCTTTAGTGATGATTTGGTCCCCAAAATTTTTTAAAGTTTTCAACTATCTAGGGACCTATTTGTAATTTTTTGAAAATTTTTTGGGGTTAATATGTATTTTTTGCAAAATTTGTTATCGTTAAAATTACAAAATAGCTCCAAAGGCTACCAAAGTGTTAGGTTTCAAACCATAGGGTACCAAAGTGAAATAGGGTCAAATCACAGGGTACTAAAGTGCAATTTATCCTTTATATTTTTTAGTCTCTGTATCTATGCTAAATTAATACATTTTAGTCCATTAATTTGTGTGTGATTTTTATTTTTTGGTCTCCAAGGACTAAAAAGCTGACAATTGCAATAATTCAGGGACTGAGTAGTATATTTTGATTATTCAGGCATTGATTAATCAAATTGGTATAAATTTAGGGACTAAATAGTAAATTTTCTCTTCTTTTCATCCTTGGGACGTTGAATAAGTGGGTGAAATGGGTATAGGTGTTGATACAAATGTATTCTCATTTGCCTAACACGTTTGTTTACACGTTTTGTGTGTGTTGTAGTATTAGAGAGTTTTGTTCAGTGAATCAAATATTAGTGGATACAGTGTCTCCAAGCTCCACTTGATTGAGTTCGAAGCTAAGAAGGAAAGAAATTTGAGATTTTCCTTTTTTTTTTTTTTTTTGTTTTGGTAAGCTCCACTAGATTTTCCTTTTAGAATTGTTTTGAATCTGATTCTGATTTGCCTCTTTTTTTTCCCTCCTTTGATGTTTTTTTTTTATATAGGAAAAAGATTAAGAATTTTTCCTCCTTTTATAGTGTTTGGACTTGGTAGTTGATAATATTTGGTAACTTTGCAAAATTTACTTTTGGGAGCTTAGAATTTGGAAACTAATTTCACAATTATGTTTACCGATTTTACTTTAACTTTTTCTTTTGCAGGAGCTAGGTTGACTTATATTATTTGTATGATGTGGCTAAAGGACGTTCAAGATATTAAAGTGGTAATTGTTCATGGTCCATGGATGACTTTTTTTTTACTTATTGAGTTGTTTGTGAATATAGTTGATAAAAACGGACATGATAAACAGAGTCAAGCAAGAAAATTTGTGAGGAATTTGGAAAATTATTTTACTTGCTTGCTGTTTCTGTTGAATTTTTCAATGCTACTAATTGAGCCAATTCTACTATATATTGCTTTTCTAAAGTTTTTTTTTAGTAAAATAACTTTCCGGTCCCTGATTTATGCACTCGCTGACAGATAGGTCCCTGAATTTTACCCATTGTACTAGCCGGTCCCCAAATTTTGCAAACGCTGCACTAATTGGTCCCTCTGTCATATTGGCGTTACAAAAATGCTGACGTGGCCATAACGGACGCTGATGTGTCCCGTTATGTGCTGACGTGTCCCGTTATCGCCACGTCAGATTCCGTTATGTTGAGAAAAAAAAATTTGTGCCACATAGATAAATAGAGACACATCAGCATTGTTGTAGTGTATTTTCCGGTCCCTGCGTTTTGGCCAATGTACTTTGCGGTCCCTTAATTGATCTAGCCACTTATTCTCAATTCCCCCTCTTTTTCCTCATCTTCATTCATTTTAGTCCCAAATCCTCAAAATAAAATTGTAAAGTGCCCCAAAACTCTTTCAAATATTTCAATTTAGTCCTTAAAAAATATTTAAAACCCTAAACCCTAAACTCTAAAACCCTAAAACCTTAAAACTACTCTCTTGCAATTTGATCCCAAAATTAATATCCAACTCATTTTCACTCGACACCTCATTAAAACTACTCTNTAAAACTTAAAATTTTTTTAAATCCTCATTTTCATCTTCATAAAATCATAAGAAATACATTGATAATCAATAAAATCATATATAAATAATTACATCAAATGCAATCTTCATCTTCATATATAAATAATTACATAAAATTATATATAAATAATCCTTCATCTTCATAAAATCGTGTTCTTCTCCAACCATCAACTCCTTCACTTGCTCTTCCACCTCCTCCGCCTTCACCATCTCCTCCACCATCACCACCCTATTGAACATTTGTTCCGCGTACAATGGCCGACAACCTGCGTACTCTTTCCTCTTCTTCGCAAAGCACATGCTCTCCATCTTCAACCATGGCCGACAACACTACGCGGCTTCCACCTTCCTAAAACCACGCGGGACAAAACATTTCCGAGGCCTCCATCTCATTCCCAAGAAGATTCTGCCATTTTTGTCTATAAAATCGCAACTCAAAAACTGATTTGGGTTCAAAAAAAAATTTCGCTGAAAAAAAGAGGGGAGGTTTTGAGAAAGAGGAGAGATTTTCACTTCGTTTTCGTCTGTAAGGGAGAGATAGGAGTGACAGTGTGATTTTCGTCCAAATACCGGGCTAAGAGAGAGAGAATCGTGAGTGAAACCGTGAAAAATCGCCGGCGAAGTGAAAGAATCGGGTTTCGATTTTAGGTTCGATTTTTGTGGTTTTTTCTGTTGATTCTTTGTTATTTCCTTGTTTTGGTTCAATTCTACTTGATCTGGTCGTGTTTAGCCGGTTTTTGGACAGTTCCGTCAACCTCTCCGTCGTCGCTGGCGAAGAGGAGGTGGCGGAGGGACTGTTCCAAAAACGAAAAAAACCAGACGGGGCTGTTTTGTAATTTGGGCGAGAACCTGATTGAAAGAAAGTTTTGACAAAAAACATAACGGGTGCTGACGTGGCCATAACGGGACACGTCAGCGCATAACGGGACACATCAGCGTCCGTTATGGCCACGTCAGCATTTTTGTAACGCCAATATGACGGAGGGACCAATTAGTGCAGCGTTTGCAAAATTCGGGGACCGGCTAGTACAATGGGTAAAATTCAGGGACCTATTTGTCAGCGAGTGCATAAATCAGGGACCGGAAAGTTATTTTACTCTTTTTTTTTAATGGTTTAGTAAACTCAAACTCCGAATAACATAGTAAACACTAAACAAAAAAAATGAAAAGTGGTTAGCTCACTAGGTCGTTTAAGCAAGTGTCAGGGGTTTGATCCATGCCTTATGTATGCAGCAACTAATTGGTCAGCGGAAAACCCTTAAATAGAGCTCAGATCCGCAGAGGATTAGTCCTTAACCCATCAAGCAGGGGATACCTTAAGCAATAAAAAAAATAAAAAGACAAAAAAAAAATTGAGCGTCAAAATACAATAGAAGGGAGGAGGAATGTATATTCTATATAGTGACACTTCTCTTTATCTAGGATCCGTAACGGATTTTCTAACTTTCTTTTTAGTTCTATGAAAATTATGTCAATGTGTTAATTTGATTTTTTGTCTTTTGGTCAAATTGTAAATTATGTCTTATTTTTATTGCAGTTAGCCTCATATTTTTTTTGGTTAAAATGCATAGACACCCCCTAAATTTTAGGTCGGGTGCACATAACACCCCTGAGTTTTAAAATTATGCAAAAAGAACCCCTTAGGTTTTAATTAGGTGAAATTAGCACCTTTCTATTAAATTAACGTTTGATTTCACAGTTAAATGTCACCTAAGCTTATTTTAACAAGGGCATTTGAGTAATCACACCTAATTAAAACTTCGGGGTTCTATTTACACAATTTCAAAACTCATGAGTGTTATGTGCACCCGACCTAAAACTTAGAGGGTGTCTGTGCATTTTAGCCTATTTTTTTATCAGGTTGCAAATTAGATCCTTATTTTTTTGTTGCAGATTTGGTTTCATATTTTCTTGTCAAATTGCATATTTGGTCATATATTTTGGTTAGGTTGTAGATTTGGTTTCATATCTTCTTGTCAAGTTGCAGATTTGATCATATATCTTTTGGTCAAGTTACATATTTGATCTCATATCTTTTTGTCAAATTACAGATTTGGTCATATATCTTCCGGTCAAGTTACAGATTTTGTCTCATGTCTTTGCTAGAGGTTCCACCGTCAACTCCACCATAAATTTTGTCCATCTCCCTTTTTAAATATGATATGGACAACTGACTTTGAAGAGATTTTGGTTCTTTATCTTCGAGGTAACTTCCAATTTTCGTCCTATATTTTTTTTTTTTGGTAGTTTTGGTCTCCCATGTCACACCTAATAGGGGAGATGGACGAAGTATACGGTAGGACTAATGATGGAACCTTTTGCAAATATATATAGGACCAAATCTACAACAAAAAAATGATGAGAGATTGAGAGCCTTATTTGCAACTTGACTAAAATATATAGGATAAAATCTGCAACAAAAAAATATAAGGGTCTGATTTGCACCCTGACCAAAAAATAAAAGATCAAATTTACACTTTGACAAAAAAAAAATATAAAATCTATACAAACAAGAATTGAGATTTTACATAAAAGTTTCATAGACTAAAGCACTTCTTAGGACATAATAAAACAAGTACAAATCAAAATAAAAGGCAACACATCTCTTTACATAAATCATAGAAGATAAACAATTCACATATTTATCACAACAAAAACAATTAAAATATAGAAGAAATAAGAAGATAATTAAGATGCAACACGACTCTTAGTCTTTATCTTAAGGATATCAGTATATATCTCTGTTCTTCATATATATTATCAACATATAAAATATCTCTCTTTATAATTTATATTATCTAATTCAAAATTTAAATATATTAAGAAACATATTCAATTTTACTGTGAAAGTTTTATTCATGTTCAACAACTTAATTTTATTCTCTCTTAAAATTTCATAGCCACCAATCCCTTATTAATTTTCTTTTTGATAAAAAATCCCTTATTATTTAGTTTTGCAGAAGCTTGTTCTTAATTTTATTAAATTTGTATAAGCTTAAAAAAGATCAAATAAATAAAAAAAAATGCAAATGCAAACATTTTTAGTATAATTTGTTTTTAATTATATTTGGAGTGTTCTTAATTTTGATTTGGGTTTGGCTAATTTTTTAAAAAATATTTCTTGAATGTAACTTTTATTTGGATTGAGATTATATTATTATATAAGCCAAAAAATGTTTATTAAAAAATATTAAATCTTTTTTCAAGAGAAAATGGGAGATATTGATGTTGTAGAATCAATAATTTTTTTTTTTGCCTGATAGAATCAATAAGAAGGGGGATAGATACTGTAATCACTGTAAAGTTGTTGGGCATACTAGAGATACATGTTTCAAAATCCATGGGTACCCGGAATGGTACAATGACTTCAAGGAAGCAAAGAAGACAGAAGCAGGAACTAAGAAAGCCATTGCTAACATGGCTGGTGATAACATTCCTCACAATGACAACTATTAAAATGAAGGGAAGCAATCTGAATTAGCCTCCATGGTGTCTCAACTGATCAAACAAGAGATGGGCAAGTACTTGAAAGGAAAGCAGCAAGAGGAACAGGTCAGCTATGCAAATCAGATTCACTTCGCAGGTAACTCCATTACTGATTCCGTTGTTGATTGCTATTTGCCTTTAGATTGTGGTTCTTGGATCTTAGACACAGGAGCCTCATCACATATGTGTTTTGAGGCTAAAATCATGCAGCATATTCAGGATATTACACCTGCCATTAAAATTCATTTACCAGATTCTACAAGAAAATTAGTTTAAAAAAAAGGCCAACTTAGTCTTCACCCCAAATTGCTCCTCAAACGTGTCTTACTCATACCCAGTTTCAAATTTAATTTACTTTCTGTTAATTAATACCTTAGTTAAGGAAACAGATTTAAATCTCATATTTCTTGATCATTATTGTATTTTACAAGACCGGAAGAGTAGAGATGTGATTGTTGTGGCTGCTGTTAGGAAAAATCTCTGTATTTTAGATTCTAGCTCTTTTAATTCCCATGTAATCAAAAGGGTCCTTGATACTTGTGACCCTACTTTATATTTTTCTAGCCCTTTTGTTGTGTCATGTAATGCTTCAATTACAAGTAATAAAAGTTCTCATGTTATTTGGCATCATCGACTAGGACATTGTCCAATGTCTACAATTTTTAAAATTGCTACTTTGAATTGTGACAAAACCAGTGAGGATTTTATTTGTGATATATGTCACTTAGCTAAACAACAAAGGCTTCATTTCCCTAAAAGTCATACTGAAGCCGATAGCATTCTTGAACTACTACATATTGACCTATGGGGTCCCTATGTCATACCTAGCCTTAATAGAGCTCACTATATTTTAACCATTGTTGATGACCATAGTAGGGTGACCTGGACTTTTTTTATAAAAAATAAGACTCAAGTTCCCCAAACACTAGATTATTTTCTCACCTTAGTAAGTACCCAATATGGTAAGCCTGTAAAGGTAATAAGGTCTGACAATGGCACAGAGTTTGTCAATGCTATTTGTCAAAATTTGTTCACCAAAATGGGCATTGTTCATCATAAATCATGTGTTTACAGCCCCCAACAAAACGGGGTTGTGGAAAGAAAGCATAAACACTTACTTGAAGTAGCTAGAAGCCTCATGTTTCAGGCAAATTTACCAAAAAAATTCTGGGGAGAGAGTATCCTAACTGCCACACATATTATAAATAGGCTACCCACTGCTGTCCTTAATTGGAAATCACCTTTTGAGATCCTCCATGGTCACCCACCATCATATTCGAACCTTAGAACCTTTGAGTGTTTATGCTTTGTGACAAATTCTAATCCTCACAAGGATAAATTTACTAAAAGAGCTCATAAATGTATCTTTATTGGTTATGTCACAGGACAAAAAGGTTACAAGGTTTATAATCTTGTTAATCATAAATTTTTTGTAAGTCGGGATGTCAAGTTTTATGAGGAAATATTTCCTTTTTCTTTTTTGTCAAATTCTAAAGAAAATAATGTTCTTCCTTTACCTATTTTTGTTGATGATCTCATACTTGTAGATAATATTCTTCCACATACACCTTTGACACAGCTTGACCATGAAGATAGCATCATAAATCTGTCGCCAGAACCCTCAACAGCAGCCAAATCACCATCATCTCCAACCACTTCCAGTTCTGCCCCAAATTCATGTAGTAAGTCTTCCCAATCTGCTTCTATTCTTTCCACAAATAATATTCCTACTCATAGGACAAGTACTCGTGCTAAACACCCTCCTGTTTGGTTAAATGATTATGTAACAAATTTTTTTTTTGCATGATACATCCTTGTTCTGTTTTACTTCTGAGCATGCTGCCTTTATGATTAATGTGTCTAAGTTACAAGAACCTTATACCTATAGGCAAGCAATTAAGGAACAGGAATGGGTAGAGGCAATGAATGCTGAATTAAGAGCTTTAGAAGATAATCAAACCTGGGAATTAACTGATTTGCCCCAAGGGAATAAGGTAATAGGATCAAAATGGGTTTATAAAATCAAAACTAAGGTAGATGGGAGCATTGATAGGTATAAGGCTCGTTTAGTGGCAAAGGGCTATAACCAAGTAGAAGGGTTAGATTATTTGGACAGTTTTTCACCTGTAGCAAAGGTAGTCACTGTGAGATTATTTATTGCTATTGCCACTAGTAATGGATGGGGAATTCACCAACTTGACATTAACAATGCTTTTTTACATGGTTATCTAAAGGAAGAAGTATACTTACAACCTCCTGAAGGGTATACCAAGGCAAAAGTGGGACAAGTTTGTAAGTTAAAAAGATATCTTTATGGTTTAAAGCAAGCCTCAAGAGAATGGAACTCAGAGTTCACTGCACAAATAATTAACTATGGTTTCAAACAATCCGAAAATGATTATTGCCTATTTACTATGATTACTCCTAGAGGCTTCATGGCTTTAATTGTATATGTGGATGATGTGCTGATTACTGGCTGCAATGAAGCTGATATAATGCAGGTTAAACAATTTCTTGATTCCATTTTTACCATCAAAGACCTTGGGTATGCCCGGTATTTTCTTGGTGTGGAAATCTCTAGGAGTGCAAAAGGTACTTTCCTCTGTCAAAGAAAATATATAAATGATATCATATTAGACGCCCATTTACAGGATGTAGCTGATGTGGATGTTCCTCTTATGAAGGGACATAAGTTTCAAGATGACTCCCCCTTGCTAGATAATGCAGAACAATATAGAAGATTAATAGGGAGACTTCTTTATCTTAATCTTACACGGCCTAACATCATGCATGCAGTACAACAAATCAGTCAATTTGTTCATGAGCCTCATGAAGCACACATGCAAGCTGCCCTACATGTACTGAGGTATTTAAAAGGAACAAATCATATGGGACTGTTTTATTCTACAGCATCTAGCTCTGTTTTAGAAGCTTATTATGATAGTGATTGGGCTTCATGCCCAATCACTAGAAGATCTCTTAGTGGTTATTGTATTTGTTTGGGTGTGAATCCTATCTCTTGGAAGACAAAGAAGCAGTCTACTGTCTCAAGATCCTCTTGTGAAGCCGAGTATAGAAGCATGGCGAACACAGTTTGTGAATTACAGTGGGTTACATATTTACTCAAGGATTTTGGGATTGATATTCCTAAGCCTATACCACTGTGTTGTGATAATAAATTTGCCCTACACATTGCAGCCAATCCGGTATATCATGAAAGAACAAAACATATAGAGAATGACTGCCATGTTGTTCGTGAGAAGTGCAAGGAAGGTTTCATTCTTCCTCAACATGTCCCCACACAACTTCAGGTTGCAGATATCTTTACAAAATCTTTGGGAAGACCTCAATTTAGTTCTCTTATATCCAAGTTAGGCCTTGTTTCAAAATAATTGCCAACTTGAAGGGGGGATGTTAAATTTGTGTAAATATTATATTAGTTTAGTGATATTCTACAGCTGTGCATTTTAGTCCTTTTTATTATTCTGTTTGTAAATATTGTAGGTATGTGTACAGCTCATAGGATTCTAGATTTTTCTTCTATTTGTTAGTTATTCTTCAACCAATGAGGTATCTACACGTATCCTCATTTAATTGTATATGCTGAACTAAGTTCTGGCCCGGGGGGCTTTTACCTGGTTCAGTGAGGAATTCTGGTGACGATTTCCTGCAAAACAAAGAACAGCGGGGGGCTGGCCCGCGATTCTCCTCCGATGCCTAAGTTAGTAAAATGTATTTGAGAGCAATCAGTCTAGACTGAGTAAAGTGCGTTACCTTTAGTGAGCCTGCCTAAGCCTTTTTATAGGACGGGCGGCCATAGGTAGATCCGAGATTTAGGGGATTCCGTTTCCTATTGGTTATAGGAGAATCCTTTTGGAGTTGATGCAGCCGTGGAGATATTTCTAGGAGATATCTTAGGCGAATCTTAACTGAATTCATATGCGCGATTGACTTATTCACCCACGTCAGATTGGATAAGCATGATGGTTGTCCCATATTTCACGATGTGGGACATGGCCTGGCGGCCTTAAATTGTGGGGCATGGCCTAGCTGCCATGCCCCTTAAATTATGGGACATGGCCTAGCGGCCATGCCCCTTAACTTGTGGGGCATGGCCGCTAGGCCATGCCCATAAATATTGGGGCATGGCCTAGCAGCCATACCCATACCCACGGTGGGGCGTGCTTGTCCTTTCTCAGGGTATGCTTCCGTTGTTATATTATCACTAGTCCCTCCAAAAAGATGCGATTCTGTCCCCGCTAGCCTCGTTGGGGGGGGGGGGGCTGTGCGAGTGTGCCTTGCATTGCATGGTGAATGATCACGCTTTGGGAGACATGCATTTGGAGGTTTGAGAGTGAAGCTCTTACTCCCATTGGCGGCCATGCCTTGTAGTGACGATGCCTTGGAGGCCAAGTGCGGTGCGGATTTTTTAACGGCGGCCATGCATTGTAGAGGCCATGTACTGGGAGTTGGCTTCAAAGATGGTGGTTGGCGGCCATGTGGGGTGTTAGGCTGAAAAATGTTGTTGGCAGCCATGTGGTGTGTTAGATTTGAAGAATGTTGGTTGTTGGCCATGCTTTCATGTAGAGCTTCCATCTTCATTTCCTTCCTATAAAAAGCCTTGGTTTGTGTGAGTTTTTTCACCTTTCTTAGTTTTCACCTCTCTCTAAGAATTTTTCACCTTCTCTCTAGAATTTACTTTCTCCTCCCTCTTTCTTCTTTGAGGTTGAAGTTTTTGGGTGGTTTCTCGCCGGACCTCCGCCGACCACCGCCGGGATTCCCCTGAAGGTTGGTTTTTCTTGAATGTTCTTGAGTTTTAGATGAACGTTCTTGAGCGTTCTTGAGTTTTTGATGAACGTTCTTGAGCGTTCTTGAGTTTTTTATGAACGTTCTTGAGCGTTCTTGAGTTGTTTTTGCTTGTTGAAGTCTTTGATTCATGACTTTCTTTGGAGAAGTTGGTTTGTGTTTGATTCTTCAAAAGTTGTTTTGATTTTTGATTGTGCGTTTGTGATTGTTTTTACAGCTAGTCTTCTTTGTGTGATTCTGCTTTTCGGGCGGCCATAACATTGCAATTGTTGTTGCTATTTTGCGCGGTTGGGTGGCCACACTTAGCTCAGGCGACCATCAGGTGAGGTGGCCTACTTGTCTTTGTCTTTATGGATTCTACTTCTTCTTCTATAGTCGATGAGGGGGGGTATCCTGTTGATCGTTCTCGGCCCATCGCTATTGAGATTCCTCCACATCCATGTTACCCCGAGGAAGGTGGGACTTTTTATCCCGGGGATGTCAGGGATCTTTGCCGGCAGTTGGGTTCTAGATACCGGGTTGGGCAACAATCGGCTCCCGTGTTCTCCGGTTTTGGTCAGTCTGTGGAGGGTGTGCGCCCGAGCGGCTTCTTGGGGTCACCTTCAACGGATGTGCCTGGTTCCCGTGAGCCGCAATTTGGGTTGGGCGGTCATGCTTGTGGGTACCCTCCTGACCCTGTTTCGACTTGGGGGGATTTCCTGGGAGGGGCAGTTGTGAGAATTGGTGGTGGTGAGGTATTGTTCCATGAGAGAGAAAGTCAGTTTCTTGAGGTCGGGCATGCTATGGCTAATGAGCCTCTGACTCGTGACCTGAAGGATCGGGTTTCCGCCAAGTTTTTGAAAAAAATTTGAGCTAAGTATCCGGGCGTCATCAATACCGATGTGAAGGCGTCCATTCATGCTTGTTGTAGTGTTTGGATTGATCCTGCCACTATTAATGAGTTCAATAGCCACATTTCTTCTATTGTTGGCGACATTTGCCAGGCTGTTCCCTGGGGGGAGACCGACCCAAGAGTGCAGCATAGCGATCCTTGCGGATTTCTTTTTTATGGCTGGCTTTTTTCTGTTTGGAACCTTACCATCCCCTTTCCTCGTTGGGTGATGGATGTTCTTACCATTATGAACGTGTGCCCCGTCCAGCTTGGATGCAATGGTTGGTGGCAGGTGTTGGCGTTTGGCCAAAAATGTGAGGTGGAGGGTGTTGAGCCTACTACTGCTCTGTTCTTTTACTTTTACCGAGCTGAGTGTCAGAACAAAGGGTATGCGTCGGTAATTCGCCGAACTAATCGTCCCAAGATCATGTCAGGCTGTCCCAACCGTCCCAAGAATTGGGCAGACAAGTTTTTTCTTATTTGTCCCCTTCGAGAGGTTCATCCCTAGTGGATTGGAGAAGATGGCCGCCCCCTCTTCAGGACAAACTGGGGGATATCACGAGTTAGAGAAACTTATGTTTGCGATTGGGCGGATCTTAAAAGGGTTGAGAGGCTAGCTGCCTTGAAATTGGTTGTTGGTGGGATTTTTGAACCAGTCGGCCTCGACCCCCTTTTTTCGCTCCTTGTAAAGCTACTTGTTGTTGGGAAACCAGGGCGCAAGAACGCAGCGGAAGCAAAAAATTAAAAATTAAAAATATGCGCCAGCCCTAGATTTTCCGAACGGATCCACTAGTTGAATTTAAAACCTGTTAAGATAGTGGTATACCTCACGAGTTCCAATCGGTTTGGTTGTACGGGGCGTGTCCTAGAAGTCCACTCGTAGCGTCCTTCCTCCGTCGGTGATCCACACGAGCAGTTTGTCGGGCACCAAGGTGCTAGCCTTCTGTTCTTTTCTCCAAAAGAACCAGGGACCAAATCTACAGAATTTGAATTCAAGAACTCCTTCTTAAATTAAGAACACAAGGTGGCGCAAGGAGGAAGAAACCACAAGAACCCTTTCTTGTTTTTCTTCTCTCAAAAACCCTAGCTATGGACAACTCAAATTTTTCTCTCACTCTTGGAAAAATCGAGTTTCTCTCTCTAGCTACGGAGGTTGGCGATTTTTCTCTCTCTCTCTACAAGGAGGAAGACAAAATCACACAATGAGCTAGCTCTAGGCCAAGTCGACTTGCTTAGGCCTTATAATTAAAATTTTGGGGATTTTAATAATCCTAAAATCATGAGATTACAATAATATCATAATTTTAGGACTTGAATTTCTAATTAAAATATTACTTTAATATTTCAATTCAAATCCAAAATGCAATCTTTGAGAATCAAATGAGAGATCAAATCTCCCTTTGGGACCCACCAAGAAGGCGCCATCCTCCCCCCTTTATCTTTGGAATTTTATAAATCAAAAACATTCCTAACTATTAGGAGATTATAATCTTCCAAAGATTTTGAGTTAAGATATTACCCTAATATCTCTGATTCAAATCTTTTGATATCTAGATCAAATCTTTTGAATTCAAACTCATGACTTAAATTAATAAAACAATTTTATTAATCTAAAATCACATAATGAGGCGCCACCCTCAAAACAATATTGGAGAATTTTATAAATCAATAATCTCCTAACTTTTAGGAACCTTATCTGATTTATTATTCCCTAATATTATAATTGTAAATAGATTAATCCCTATTAACTATTTAACAATTATTATATTTAAACTTGTCCCACAAATTTAAATGTATCACAACTGTAGATTATTTAAGACAAGACTTAATGTCCTAGACATTTTGCTATGTCTTAACTTGTGTCACGGAAGTGACTCACGAATTAATCCTAATTCGTGTCCCTTTAAGCGGTGTCCTGATCCTGCTCATGTGTGATCCAGCAGGCCTCACGTGAAGTTGGCAGCAAGCCATCTTTATGACTTACAAGTCGTGAGCGGACTCTAGCAAGCCATCACGACTACCCAAAACACGTGAGTTATCGTTTTTACCAAAACCGACTTAACCTTAGTACCTCCTTGTCATAGACCCTATTGTCCTACGATATCTTGGTCATGGATTAGGCACAGGAAAGTCATCCATAATCCAAACCACAACTTTCTCGATCTTCTTGAGTAAGTCCCATTTCCCAGTGTGGCCATGCATTTCCTTGGACAGACTCATCGAGGGCGCCAGTTAGATATCTCTCAATTAATGAGGGACAAAATCCCATTTTGGCCAATCCACATTCCTCAACACAGCAATCAACCAAACCCGTACCTAGCCCTTATGGCTACCCTCCTACGGGCAATGTTAGACTAGGCCAAAGTCTGACAACTGCAACGCCAGAATAATGATGACCTCAGGTCTAAGGCGTCGTGACAGGCGTACAGGAGAGGCAAGCTGATGACTAAACCCATGCAGGACTTTCCGGGTCAGTCCAGCAACTTGTAACCCTTTACATAATTGCACCATGACTCTCGTTCCAGCATCTAGTGCATGCATCTCTATGCACCGAGGTCATGCTGGTCTTAGTTCATTTTCGCTCCCACGAAAACAATCGACCAGGGACAGATTTAGAATAATTATCACATAATTAATCACGGATTGCTATCATAGTAAACATGCTAATAATATGATTACATAATTTATCTCCATAAATTAATCTATATGTTCAGAACATATCCACAAAATGATTGGCCCTAGGGCACAATCTCCAACACTTGTATGTTCCTTACTTGTGTTCTTTGTTTGGCTTCTTGTTGATGCTTTGTGTATTTCTTTTGTGACACATTCTTCTTTTTTCTTTTGTAGGCAAAATGTTCCAAAGTATGAATGGTGGGGGTGGCATGAGGCGTGTTGTTGCTCCTCCCGATTCTGAAGAGGTTGGCGCCCTTGAACTGGCGCGTTGCTCACCGCCTCCTCATGAGGTTCCTATGTCGGAGGCTTCTATCGACCCTCCTCAAGTGAATGCTGGGGCAAAGGTCGAGCTCGAGCGGACAAGCGGCCCAAAAGGAAACGACCGGCGGCGGGACCCTCTGTCCACTCGGATCCCAGTGACATGGCCTATGATCCCTTCGCTGCTATGGGGTGGACTCCCAATTTGCCTGCTTACCACAATGAAGCGATAGAGGCAATAACAAATGGGAAAGTCAATCCTTCTATGGAGGCTGCTAGAGAACATATGTTTATGATGGAGAAGTTGTTCCAGTTGGGCGAGGCGGTGGATCGCCTGGTGAGTGAGAAGAAGAACTTGTCCTCTCAGCTAGAGAGGGAAGTGGCCGAGCGCAATATCGTTCTGCGCAGGCTTGAAAACTTGCAGGAGGACTTTGGTTGATTATCCATGCAGAATTTTGAGTATGAGACGAAGCTGGCAAACTTGGAGACCGACCATATAGCCCTAAAGACTGAAATGGCGGAGCAGGCCCGCAAGCATAGATGGGAGAACACCCGCGTCGGCTATAGAAACTTCAAGAATGTTGTGAACCAGTTTCTGTTGAAGATTGTGCCCTAGAGCCAATCATTTTATAGATATGTTGTGAACATATCAATTAATTTATGGAGATAAATTAATGGTTATCATATTATTAGCATGTTTACTATGATAACAGTCTGTGATTAATTATGAGATAATTAATCTAAATCTGTCCTTGGTCGCTCATTCAAGTGGGAACTTGAAATGAACTAAGACCAGCATGACCTCGGTGCATAGGAATGCACGCACTAGATGCTGGAACGAGAGTCATGGTGCAATTACGTAAGGGGTTACGAGTTGCTGGACTGACCCGGAGAGTCCTGCATGGGTTTAGTCATCAGCTTGCCTCTCTTGTACACCTGTCACGACGCCTTAGACCTGAGGTCATCATTATTCCGGCGTTGCAGTTGTCAGACTTTGGCTTAGTCTAACGTTGCCCGTAGCAGGGTAGCCATAAGGGCTAAGTACGGGTTTGGTTGATTGCCGTGCTGAGGAATGTGGACTGACCAAAATTGGGATTTTGTTCCCCATTAAATTGGGAGATATCTTACTGGCGCCCTCGATGAGTCTGTCCAGGAAATGCATGGCCATGCTAGATATTGGGACTTACTCAAGGAGATCGAGAAAGTAAAGGTTTGGATCATGGATGACTTTCCCGTGCCTGATCCATGACCAAGATATCGCAGAACAATAGGGTCGGTGCCTAGGAGGTACGACGGTTAAAATCGGTTTTGGTAACGATCGATCAACTCACGTGTTTTGGGTAGTCGCGATGGCTTGCTAGAGTCCGCTCACGACTTGTAGGACATAGGGATGACCTACTGCCAACTTCACGTGGGGCCTGCTGGGTCACACACGAGCAGGATTAGAACACACCTTATAAGGGACACGAATTAGGGTAATTCGTGGGTCACTCCGGTGGCCTAATTTAAGACACAGAGGAAATGTCTGGGACATTATGTCTTGTCTTAACTTTTCAACAGTTGTGAAGTATTTAAATTTGTGAGACAAATTTAAATATAATAATTGTTAAATGATTAATAGGGATTAATTATTTACAATTAAAATATTAAGGAAAAATAATTCAGATAAGATTCCTAAAAGTTAGGAAATTATAGAATTATAAAATTCCCTAATATTGTTGATGAGGGTGGCGCCTCATAGGGCCTTTTATTAGTAAAAATGTTTTATTAATTTAAATTCATGAATTTGAATTCAAAAGATTTGATGGAGATATCAAAAGATTTGAATTCAAAAGATTTGGTGAGATCTCAAAACAGGATCTTTGG